>JAQIWS010000135.1:0-48199 GCA_034696085.1 Stigmatogaster subterranea | reverse complement strand
CCCTCTAATTCTTTGAAAACGCGACGCTTTTGTTATTGATTACTTAAAGCTTAACTAAAGATGAGTATCACGTGATAAAATACAAAATTTAACCGAAAATTTTTTTATCGCGGGAAAAAAAATTTCAAAAAATTGTTTTCCATAAAATGCAAAATTTAACCGAAACATTTTTTTATCGCGAAAAAAAAAATTTCGAAAAATTGTTTTCCGTAAAATGCAAAATTTAACCGAAAAAATTTCTGAAAAATTATTTTCCGTAAAATACAAAATTTAACCGAATTTTTTTTTTTTTTGGTCGAGAAAAAATTTTCGAAAAATTATTTTCCGTCAATTTTTTTGTAGTTTGAGTAATTACGACGTATTTCTATGTAACATAATAAGATTTTTAATTTAGAAATTAAAACCCTAAAAAAAAGGGTTACGGCAAAAAAAGAAGGAAAAAAAAAACGAAATTAAAAGCAATCAATACGAAATTAAAGTCAAAGATGTTTCTTCTAATTTGCTCTCCGGTTAACAACGCAGTCACGCCCAATACACGTCACGTACAAATTAAAGCACAAACGAGAAAAACACGCAAACCGAGCCGCTATAAAAATAAAATAACATCAAAAATTCAAAAAAAAAAAACAACACACACACACACACAACGTCGGATCTCTTACGACTAATTACACAACTGATTGAAAAAGACGCGCGGAAAATATTTTCTCAACATTAAATTCTAAACATCACCTTTTATTCGATTTGTTTCGACTCCTTTTATACCCTTCTTTTCCTTTTTCCCATTCCCCTCAAAAAACAAATTGCGCGAATCCTCAATTCGGTGAAGAGGATTAGGGAAAATAAATTTCATTTCCACATCAAGAAATACACTCGAAACGCCGTCTATCAGTCGTCGTATGCTAATGACCACGCAGCTTACTCCACTATACAAAATGAGCCCCCATTGCAATAGCACGCGCTCCTTGCACCTATTTATTTAGGGGAGATTAAGGCAGGTTGATAAGAGGCCACTTTAATAGAAATAGCGAGGGTCACAACAAGAGTCCATTCTGAGTCCATTTACCCGACCGAGCAAGAAGGGAGGGAGAAAAAGTCAACCTTTAAGCCCGAGCAAATTGAGTGAGAGGCCTGTCCACTCTCGCTGACTGGTTCTTCCAGATTAGCCGCACACAAACACACGTAAACAGGAACCAACAGAGCGGCGAGCGTGCCGTCTCCGGCTTCGCGTCTCCTCTTTGGCCACGCCTGCTCCGGCCTCAAAAGATGGAGAGCTCCCCAAATACACTGTCAACGAGTCATTCAACCGTCACTTTTTTTTTTCTTCTTTAAATATTTTTAATCTATGTTAATTTTTTTTTGTCTTTTTTGTTTTCAACTCTGCACTCAATAACCGAACCTCATTAAAAAATAAACTACGCAAACAAGACTCTAATTATTCAACAAAAATATTTTCGACTATCGAGCATCAAAAAATACGAGATATTAGTAATCACATACACGTATGAATGGTGAGCCCCGAGTCAAAATGTGACATCGTCTGCAGAAATTATGTATGACACTGTTGCTTTGCATACACGGAGCATTATACAAATTATTGTCACCGTTCTGCCCATGCTAAGCTGCGTAGAAGAGGCGAAAGCCAAGCCATTATAAGCATTGGATGCCTCGGCAAATGGCACATTTGCCTCATCACTGTCATTAGACCATAAAAGAGAGAAAAGAGAATGCACCACTGAATCTAACACCACCCACCCTCGCCATTCTCCCTCCTTACACCAACCAACCGACTCGAGACGAGGCTCCGAGTTTGCAGTGATCACTAAGACCAGCCTGGTCGGCTTCCATTTGCTCTTTTATGACTTAAGGATTAGAAGCGCCATCAGCAGCACAAGAGAACGTTAGGATGTGTGTGTGTGTGTGTGTATGTGTGTGTGTGTGCGAACTCGACCGCGGACAAACGATTCATCCTCTAAGCAGACTCGCTACCATGGGAACGGTATTCATTTTGAAGAGACTTAGTTGTAACGGGAACGTGGGCGAATACGACCGACAATTTTTCAAGGGGAAAACGACAAAGCAAAGGAATAATTCTTCACTCGAGAAAATTAAAACACGGAACCCCCCCCAACCCCCCCCAAAAAAAAAAGATTAAAAAAAGGGGACTTTGAGAAGGAATATCGAATTAAAATCGTTTTGTTTTTTCCTGTTTTATTTGAAATTTTCGATTTTTAGTTTATTAAAAAAAAATTGAAAAAACACACGTCGATTGATGAAATTCGTGTTTACGTGTTGCGGGGGAGGAATGGCGGAAAGAAATTAAATCCCCACCTTTTTGGTAAAATGGAATCGCTCTGTTTACCCCTATTTTCTTCCTCCTTCCATATTTAGCGCGATCACGTGACCTCATCGGATTGCACGGGCAGCAGCTGAAGGGCTGCGAGGAGGAAGGAAAAGAACGAATCATCATGGCGTCCTTTATATACGCCAACCCTTTGCTCGCCAACAACGAGCGACGTCCGCATCACGGCTCGTTTTCCTCATTCGAAAAATCGGCAAACACGCACACGTCAAACGAACCTCGTAAACAAAATCAATTATTAAAACCTAATCAATCAAATCTCAAAACACCATCGTCTCCAATTCTTTTAATCAAATCTCGCAACATCTAACATCTTAATCTCTCAACCCAAAAAAAAAAAAAAAATTTAAAAAGGATAAAAAAAAAATTAAGTCACGCGTCACACAACGACAACGCTCAACAATAATTGACAGCCTTTAAAATTTCAGTCGTAGTTAATTCCCCACGTAATAAAACGTCCTCTTTAACCGTGCTTCAATACCCGCGCTCACACACAATGTAACTACCCAACACGAAAAAAATAAAAAAGTGGGGAAATCTCAAATCTCCTTTGATGAACACACACGAAAACCGTAATAGTTATGAAGACGAGAGTGAGTTTGATAGGGCGAGCAATAAATATGTCACGCAAAATACTAAACGCACCAATTCTATAGCGAAACATAGAGCGCCCGCCAAAGATGACTAATTAAAAGTAATAAACATCTTCTTGACACGGAGCTAGGAAAACGCTGCAATGATAGCGGGGGCAATTAAAAGATGGCTGGGAGGAGGAGAAAGGAGAGTGTGGGCGGTGGATGGCCCATCATCGTGAAGGGAACTCTTTCGTTATACATCAGCCAAGACCTTTAGGCAACCTGCGTGGAATAAATCAAGGCTAACATCTTTGTATAGAGCAGACGCCACGCCACGCCAAAAACAACCGACACCAAAAATTTTCTAAAACCCGTCTTGTCCGCAATATTAAAGACGAAGCAAGCTGTCCGTTTGCATTACGGTCACGCGAGTCTTTCGCCGAACAAAATCGAAATTAACAACTCAAAACGTCAATTACATATATAACAAATTTCATAAACAAAACCAAACACAATTTTCTCTTTTCTTTTCTCTCTCAAAAATAAAAAAATCAGCATCTTTAAACGCAAATCTAAACCGACGGCAAGAAAACTCGGAACAGCGGGGGAAAACGGGGAAAAATAATAATAATCCACAATTATTATTAAACTCGACAGACTCCCGTCTGGGTTGTCGCCGCCACTTCACACCCATCGAGAGGAAGTTGAAAAAGGGTTGTGCCACCTCTACATTAAAACCCGTTCACTACGAACATAAATACGAGAGACACACACTACGAAAAGCATTATAGCGCCCCAACAAAAGCGTAAGGGGTCCCACCAAAGACCTTATGCGCCCGCCAGACGGGGCTGGGCCACGGGACTTACCCCTCTCTCTCATACACACACACACATACATATATACACGCACAAAAAAAAGAGTGAGAGAGGCTGGGGATGTGGCTGAATGGGGTGAAGGGAAAAAGGAACTGGGGAGATTTGGGTTGTCCCCCCTCTCAAAGCGAATAACCCATTGAGACGGAGTTTAAACAAGACGGAGACGCAACTTTCGCGCCACCGAAATGACAGTTTTGCGACTGCGACTGCATGCGAGGGTTTTAAAAGAGAATGGTAGATTTTTCTCTTTACACCGTTGTTTTTACAACTTTGTTGACCATTCCAATGACCAGAGAGAATGGAATTGGTCTATTAAACCCATAAAGACACTCGGGTCTTATTCTCGCTCCAACAAACCACACGCGCGCACAAAATTTTCTCGCTGGTGGAAATCTCGCTCACATGGCGGAAGAGCTTGTTAAGATTTAATTAAATTGAGGCCAGCAAACTAGTTCGGAGACAGAACAAACACAACGCTCGAATAAATAAAATATATCCGGAAAAAAAAAGCTGAAAAAAAAAGCGAAAAACAAACAAGCACAATTTTAAATACAAATAACAAAAATAAACTCTTTGATTACCAAACCAACCAACTAAAAAAAATAATAATAATTATCACAAGAATGACACGAAAAAATTTCAGTGGTACCAAAAAGAGAAAAAAATCCTACAAAAACCAGAAACTGAGGATTATTTGACAAAGCGAGCAAAAGTGTCCTCTTTTTCACACCCGTATTTCATCTCCCTTTCCTTTGTGATCCACAATCAAGCTTGGAAATTTTTTAAGCGGAACATCATCTTGAGAGAATCGCGATTCATCCTACTCGCTCTCTCCCATTGTGACCGGGTCTGCCCGCGCAATGTCGGTGGTGGCTGCGGGTTCGAGAGGCCCTTCTCTCTCCTCTCGCTCTCCTCTCGCGCTCCTTCTTCGTGGTCCGTGTGCTTGTGTCCAGGGGCCATTGGGTCTCCCTCTGTTGATCCCTCATAAAGTATCACAACTGACTAAATATGTAATAAAATATCAACGGAGCTGCTCGCGCGCCCTTTCACGGCCTCACTTTCCACGGAAATCCTCCATTGTGCCGTGTGTAAGGCGATATACCTTTCGCCACTACGTTTATGCACCCATACCTGTTCAACGAGTCAACCCCACGCTACGCGGGGAACTTTTAAAAAAAATATAATATACACTACGAGCTCAAAAACTAGCTTAATTTCATTTTAAACACGCCGTTTAACCGTTGCTCTCATTTCCCCAACATCCATCTCCGGTTCTCTAATTTCAACCCGATCATAAAAACAATCTTCGAAATCTTCAAATATTTTTACACAGCCATTAAAAAAAATACATCGTACTAATAATTTCTTTTCTTTTTTTGGGGGGAGAGGTGAATGTGACACGAGAAAGGATGAGAAAGAAAATATCTTTCTCCAATCCGAAATTTACATGAAAATAAGAGGAGACAGCATGATGGCGGCGGCGGCCACCGCGCGAGTGGTGCGTCGACCGCGACGAGTGTCGGATTCTCGTCGACCCCTCTAGTGTTTTCAGGTGAGAAAAGCACAGCTTTGCAAACTGGATTTTTTTGTGCGTACCTCTCGGATTTATAAAAAAAAAAAAAAAAAATGTACATCCCGACGTTATTTCTAGTGTCCCACATTTATCGAGTGGACTAATTTCGGGAGGGGGTACTTCCAGTTGTGCAAATGGCGGAGGCCGCGTTCGTTGGTGCAATCAACTGCGTGCATTACACAATTTCTTTCATTGGTTAATGCAAACCTGTGTCGCAGGGGCGCCACCACTGAAGAATGGGGGAAGAGAAAATTCGTACAATTTTTTAATGGAGCGAATACACACTGCAATTCTGCGTGAAAGGCGTGAATTTCGGTTTGACCTCGACTGCGTCGCCTTTTTAATGTTCACTTTTCGGGTTTTTCATTCATTTTTTCTCTCTCCTCATTCCCTCTTTTTCTATCGAGGGCTTTTTCATAATCCTATAATGAATAGACGACTCCTTGCTCGCAAGGAGCGAGGAAAAAAATTCCCCCGTCCGGGGTCCTCGCATCTGCCCCGTAGGTGTGAATAAGAACCCGCGTTCCTCCCTCAAAAACCACCCCCGCCTTTCTTTCTTTCTTTCTTTCTTTCTCCCTCAAGCTTTTCGCCCGAGAGTTTTCAGGCTGGTTTTTCCACTCACTTGAATCCAAACAAATTTCGCTTGGACTCGGTCGACCCGCGAGCCACTGACCCATCACTCCGTGACCTACACCTGCACTTCGGGGAAGACTACAAAAGCGGACACTCCACCAAAAATTCCCCTAAAATCCTCTATTTTTATTACACCCCTACAAATCCTTTCCCCAAAAAACAACAAAACCAAAACCTCTTCTAGAAATTATTATTATTATTATTATTATTATTATTATTTTTATTTTGAGAGAGTAATATTTCTTCTCCCCTCGTATAAATACCAATTTCAATAACTTATAGCCGCGTTACGATTCGCGGAATGTAGGGAACGAGTGTCGTCGACTGCATAGCAAATTTAGTTTGCTAACTTGAAAGAGAGCCAAGACCGGGAGTGAGAGAGCGAGAGAGAGAGAGAGAAAGAAAGAATGAAAAAGAAAAAAGAGAGCTCGAACGAGAGCGAAACGACGTCCTTTCATCGGTGACGGGGAAGGGTGGAAGGAAGTCGGCGGCTGGCCCCGTCGACTCGTCCGGGCTATAAGCTCAGCCATCAAAGGCTGGTTGATGGAATGGGCAGTGGATGTTGATAAAGCACGAATGGTTAAACCTGATAGGAAGTCCGTTCTCTTTCTCAGCCTTCTCCTCTTACTGATTCCCTGGCCATCATTTGCCGTTTTATGGCCACCCATAAAAGTGGCCTGCAAAAACTCTCCTCTTTCTCGGGGAGACAATTGCCTCGGTGCAAGTTCTTTACTTCTTTCGAATTTTAATCCAGCCTGATCTACTGCGAATAACTGAATTCAAACATTGAAAAGTGGCACGCGAAACGCTAATGCAGACCACGGACAGAATTTCAAATCATTTTAACGGCTTCGCTTCTCTTCGTCTCGCCTCGCCACGCCGAGTACCGGAGAACGACGACGGACACGCCGGCTACGTACGAGCAATCCCGGCGCGCCGTCTCCGCGTAACCGCCGGCACCAGCAAAAACGCGCGGGGGGAAAAGATTACGGTCGACGAGAAGAGAGGGGGAAAAAAGAAAGAAAACACAAATTTTTCCTCATCGTAACAAAAGCACATCACGTACACACGCTCAATTTATCCTCCTCACATAAAACGATCGCTTTAAAAATTACGACGACGTAAATTCATTAACAAAACGTAAAAACAAAAATAAAACCCCCACGAAGGAAAAAAACTAAATAAAAGAAAGAAGGAAGAAGAAGAAGAAGAAAAAAAGCTACGATATAAGCAAATTTTAAAGAGGCATTAGACGAAGGCGAGAGAAAAATCATCGCGAATTCTAAATTTAACATCCCGTCGTCGAAGGGGTGGCTGGGTGATTTGGGAAACCCCCTTCAATCCTTGTGTAAAAGGCGCAGACTGCTTGTCGCATCTTTGTCAGACCAATTTCAACGGCTTCCTAATTGGTACCAGTCACCAAACACGCCAACCGGTTTCGTTCAAAAACCGTTCGCAAATTCACGCGCAACAACTCGGCGTCACGCGTTCGTTGCCAAACACAAAATCTCGAAAAATGCAATTTTTAAAATACGATTCACTACGAACACAATGAAAATTTTTAACTAACCACAAAATGCAAACCACAAAATGCAAACCAAAATTTTGACTTGAAAAAAAAAAAATATTTCCCCCCCCCCCCAAAAAAAAAACGAAAATAATTTCCATTTTTCCCGCCATTTCCTCGATGGCGAAACAATAACGAAGAGATTACATTCGTGCTGAGAACCGAACGAGCAAAACGAGGCGTTCTCGGCAGCCGACTGTAAACAAATCCTTTATTGCATCACGATATAATATTAGCTCGTGTCATTCCTCTCAAGACAAAATCAATCCTGATAAATAATACGTTACAAACAAACATCATTTTCCTTCCTTCTCACCAACCACTCACTCACTCACTCACTCACCCTACTCAAAAACAAATACAAAATACCGAAAAACCATCACACGCAAATACCCCCAAAAAAACAGCACCAAACACAAAATTCACACAAAAAACAACCCCCAAACCACACCCATCCTTTTTCCTCCCCTTTATTCATTAAAAAAAAAATATTTTACACAAATAAAACAAACAAACAAACAAACAACAACAACCAAAAATAAAAAAAAAAAAAGGGTTGAACAAAAACACGAGTGAGAAAGAAAAGACGAAGGAGTAAAAAGAGAAGCTCGTTTTTCGCGGGGGTACCACCAATGGCAGCTGTCTCGCAGGAAAGCCTTCACTCCCCACACAAACGGTAAAGACGTCCAAAGGGAAATGAATACAATGAAGCAACTAAAACAAGTGAATTCGTCTTCTTATTTTAAACTCCGTGCATGTTGAAAAATGCAATTGTGCACGTCGGCGGAAAACAGAGAGAAAGAGACGCGACGTAACGTTCGTAACGACGCACGTAGCGCTTCGGAAAATGTTTTTCTTCTGACCTGTTCTAAATTGGTTCGTGGGTCCCCGTGGACGAGTTCGAGGGGGAGGTAGATCTTAAGGGACGTTATTGGTGGCCCCACGTGTAAACAACGGACAGTTTGACAGACGACCTCGGTGGTCCGGTGAGACAAAGACGGGGAAAAATTTAGAAGGGGAAAAAAAATACCGTGAAAGAAGAAAGGAAAAAAAAAATTTTCTTTTTTTTAAGGAGAAATAAGCAAATATTTCCAAATTGCGCGAGGGATTTCGAATCGAGCAGACGGACGCGCAATTGTGTTGTATGTGAAAATTGCAATGTGGTGACGACAATTTCGGCTCCCACGCCCACACAGATGTGTAACAAAAGGGGTTGTTCAAGACCCCTTTTATCACTAGCAAACACACGCACAAACACAACCCAACACGTCGAGCCAAGAAATCTCTCTTCCGCGCTATTCAACGAATGAAAAGCACATTCATTTCAAATTGTTTGTAACGCTACAACCTCTCAATTCCAACTCTCGCACAAACGAGATTGATTATTTCATATAGAAAAATTTTGAAAAAAGTGAAAAAACCCAAACTAAGTAAAATAAAATAAAATAAAATAAAATAAAAAGATCGTCACTTACCCATTCGTAAAACTACGCAAAACGACTGCAAAAATATTCCACAAAAACCGCGGGTTCAAGATGGCAGACGAAATGTCGAAAAAAAACGACTCCACAAAAAACGCAAAAAAACCTACACAAAAAAAATAAACAAAATCATAAATAAAGATTAAAGATACAATTTTAATCTATAACAAATTTAAAAAATAATTTTTTTTTAATTCGATAGGGAGAGAAGAAAAAAAATCGCAGCGTGGAAAAAAATAACATTTCGTGAAAAATGAGATTAACATTATTATAAGCCTATACGAGATTTCCACGGTTAAACCCACATTACCACTATACTATAAAATTTTTATCGTGTGGAAGAAAATCCTTGCGTTTGAATGTGTGCATGAATAAAGAATGAACAATTTTTTTCCCTTTCTTTCTCGCAGATCTGGGGAGGTTAATGTACAGTCCTGGAGCGAACAAACCAGAAATTTTTTCCCTTCCTCTTTCATTCTTTATTTCTTAAATACAGCAGGTCAGCAGCACAAATACACAGGTGTGGAAAAAGAGGGGACCATACGTGTTCACGGGGGTATGCCTAATTTCGTTGAATAGAAATGAAAACAGAGCCAAATGAAATAACTGTGCTCAAAGGGGTTCAAACAAAAACACAACGCGTTTCTTTGTCATCGTCTTTTTTCCCATTTTTCTCAACACAACCCTATTTCCCCCCCCCCCCAAAAAAAAAAAATTTTTAAATTACAAAAATATAATAATAATAATAATTAAAACAAAAAACCATAACGAATTTCATAATCGCAACAACAACATCATCATAAAAAAAAAATTTTATTTCAAAAGAAAGGGGTAAAACTAAAAAAAAGGAAAAAATTTCAAAGTGCAGCTTGTTTACGCTATTCCGCCATTGTAGAAAAGGCAACCATATTTTTTTTCATATTTGGCCAGCACGAGACCAGAGGGCTCCTCCGTCTAGAGCTCTTTGCATGTAAACATCCATGGCTGACCAGTCAGGGGCTAGCGGCCATTGCAAATTACCACTCATGTCCGCTCCCATTGTGAGGAATACATTAGGAAGCCCGATTAGCCATTGGCTACTCGGGGCCGAGAGAGCCACGCCAGTCCGTCCAATACCAGCCAGAGAATACCGACCCCTTGGCCCCGAGGGTGAGGGACGCGTTCTCCGCATCTCAGTCAAAAATTATAATAAGTCGCCCCCTCACAATACGAATGTATAATACGAAATGCCGACGTCATCGGACCCTGCCCACCCAGGAAGCCATTTTGACTCGAGAAAAATCGAAAAACAGACGGCAGCTAAAAAACCGGAAAAAAAAAAAATTTTCTCCGAGATAGATAAATAAATAAATAAATAAATAAATAAATAACGTCAGTCGACGGATGAAATTTCAAACTGCATCCTCCAAAATGCAAATCCAATTAAACTGGCAAACCCTACTCCGTCGCAGTCAACAAAATCGTCAAATGAAAAACAAGTCTCGTTTAAATTTACCTCACCTATCATGGCGGATAGTGGGTGGATAGAGAAAAAAAAATACAAAAAAATGCTCGCAACCAACGGAGAACGCAATGAAAATAAGCTGCCCTCATCCCCTCTTCTCCCCCTCAAAAAATCAATGTCCGCCAGCGCCATCTTTTCTTGCCTACAAAGCTTAGCAAATTTCGTAGCTGATAAAGCCGTTTGTCGTTCGACAAAGAACGCCAAAACATCGTCGCTGAAAATCTGGTTTATGAGTGGTCACTCCACTCGCCCCTTCTCGCCCAGGGGCTGCCCAACTGGCGGGTCCTCGCGTGCCCACCTCGCGAGTGGCTCGTGCCGGGGTCACCTTTTCTCTCGCGATTTTTATACACCTGTTCGTCCGGTTTATAGTCCCTACCCTCCTGACTCCCACTTAATAAGCGGTCACGAGCGAGGGCTGGCTGACCAGTGCGGAGAGAGCGCGATTGAAAGCGCGGCCAGTCGAGCGTTTCGACGGCGGCTAACGACCGCTCGTTTTTGCTGGCACGAAAAACCGAATCAAAAACGCAGTTTCGACGACGTGCGATGCGTGAGATGATGGAAACGTCGCTTGTTAAATAGGAAAAAAATAAGGGAGGAAAAACGCGAATACAAAAAGCATCTCCTCACGACATCATTAGTAACACCACGGGTCAGAAGCGAAAGAACGAAAAATAGATGAAGAAAAAAATGTGTGTGAAGAGAGAGTTGAAAGGGGGAGAGAAAATTTTTTTTATTTTTTTGAAATTCTGTCACTTCCATCATGACGCTAATCACCACGGAGCGAGAGGCAAAAATTTGGCGGGCTCCAACTGCGAAAGTGACGGCCATCGTTTGCCTCGTCTGTCGTCGCCAGTCGCGGGCGGACGAAAAGCCTTTTCCCAGCCTGTCATTTCGTCGCGAAACGAATTGCGAGCCGAGTCACCGAGTTGTCAACTTTGCGTTTTCTGAAAGTGACGACTTCTTAGGCGAGTCTGTTTGAAAATGAGACTCTACCCGTGACAGCAAAACTCGTTCACCGTTTTGCTTTTCTCAAACTCTCATCTTTGGAAACCAAATCCATTTGCCCATTCAAAACCCCAAAAGCGACCGAATAAAAAAAAAATTCAAAAAAAATTCAAAAAAAAATCCAAAAAAATAAAATAAACTCGACACAATAATTCCTAAAAGCTCGGCATATTCCACTTTCCCTCCTCACCCTAAAAAAAAAAAAAAAACCTAAAAAAAAAAAAAAAAATAAACAAATCCAATTTTAAATTCACGGACACAAACAAAAACAAACTCCTCAAAAAAAAAATTCTTTTTCTTTTCTTACAAAAAAAAAAAAAAATAAACAAAAAAAAAATTCTAAATAAACATTAATTGGATTAAATAAATTACGTAATGAAGATTCGTAGTCGTTGTACAAGCCAACTATAATCCTCCAAACGCCGGTGCGTTCTTCGTTCCCTTAGGAATTAAATTTAATTACATTAAATCACATACACACAAAGAACGAGAGAGAAAGACACACACACACACACACACACACACACGCAGAGAAAGAGAGAACCAAGGCTAAGAATGCCAAGAATGCGTTCAAATTCTACCTGTACTCCCTCCAATCCGCCCGCATACGCCTACGCGCGTTAATAAATAAACGTCTCTTAATCCCATTCTCAGAGGAATCATCTGTAATTGCTTAAACGCTGATAATACGTTCCCATTACGATCAACTCTTCCTTTTACGATCCAGCGGGAAACTAAATTTGTCACTGATACGAGCGCGGCTAAAAAGAAGGAAGAGAGAGAGAGAGAGAAAGGGGAACGCGAACACACACACACACACAGAGAGGCCTCCAAGATGACATTGCAGCTATAAATAGCGTTAATAACCTAAACGACTTTGTCGGTATTAAATCGTCACAAAATATACAAAATTATTATTATTTCTTAGTAGGCACGTAAAAATTAAAACTAGAATCTCAAAATCAAAAGGCGATGTAAATTTGAAATCTTGGTAAAAATGTAGATTGGGGATAAAAAAAAAAAATTGGGGGAGGGGGGAGGGGGGGGATGTAAAATAAAATAAAATATTACACAAAAAAAAGAGGAAAAGAAAGATTTCTATTGAAATCCTTTCCCCGTTCCGTATTATCCCCGCAAGCAATCACTACTGAGTTACGAGGAGAAAGCCCGCCAAAGCCAATACCAAATGTTTACATAGAAATAACTTAGATCACGCGCGCTCATTTCAATCAGAAACGGGAACAAAAACGCCAACAAAAAGGGGACGGGAATAACGAAGACGTAAAAAGAATCCCCCCAAAAATATACATTTTCCACAAAAATCTTAAAATCTTAAAATCCAAAAAAACAAAAATCCAAAAATCCAAAAGTCCAAAAATCCAAATACCCAAAAATCCAAAAATCCAAAAATCCAAATACCCAAAAATCCAAAAATCCAAATACCTAAAAATCCAAAAATCCAAAAATCCAAACATCCAATATTCCAAAAATCCACCCATTCAAAAATCCACAAATAAAATCAATTTGCTCTTCACCTTCAAAACCGAATTACCAAAACTCAAGACCAAAAATAAGCCTTTCCGACACAATTCTCTCGTCACTTAAAACCCGCCTAATATTTTTGGACGCCATGAGAGTGTGCAGCCTCGTTATCCACCTGGGCAGCAGCAGCAAACACATTGAAAAGGGGTTCTGTTCTCCTCCTCCTCACATAGGAGTGTCTCGGGAAAAGGGAAGGAAAGAAGGGGGACCTTGTCCTCGTTGTTTTTGATATGGTGCCGGTTGGGCTAAAGGGTGAAGGGGGTTTTCAACCCAATCCCTCCGAGCGACACGTCCCGTCGGCCGTGGGTCTCCCCCATTCATTTCAACCGAGCGCCCTCTTTTTCATCATCATTTTTTATCATCTCTCTTTTCAAGTGTCGAGAGGGGCAAACCAGTTCGGGTTCATGGACTTCCACTGGAGGTTGGGGGGAAAGGATTAAAAAAAAAAAAAAAAAAAAAGTGTCTGAGGTGATGATGACGGTGACGTCGGGCGCACAAAACCCTCTCGCCGTTCTCATCCGTCAATTCTCAAAAAAGCGTCACAATGTAATCTCGAACCACCGCGTTTTCGAGGAGGATTCTTTCTTGACAGAAACAGAATTAGAGAAAGCGACGAGGGGAGGAAAAAAAGAGAAAGAGAAATAAAGATCAGCGGGGTGAAGGAAAGAGAACCGAGAGAGAGAAAAGAACGCGCACGCGAATCGGATTTATAGAGGCGCGCGTTGCTGGAATCTTGCGGCTGCACACATCTGGGTCACACTCGATGCCAAACCTAAAGGAATTAAGTGAAATGGAAATAACAATCTTCCAACAAAATCCAAGTCCGGCATCCACTATCGAGAAAAACTCAAACTCCGCGTATTTACGACAAGTGCAAGTTACGTAAAAATGAGGGAGGGAGAGAGAGAGAGAATTATCGCGTTATAAGAAATCAAACGAAAAATCCCGTATCGGCTTAAGAAATTTTGTGGAGCGACCACAAAACACAAAAGTGAGAGATTTTTTCAACCCGATAATAAAACAAAAAAAAAAAAAAAAAAAAAAAAACCACTTTGGGTCTGAAATGAAAAGAGAGGAAGGGGGTTGAGTTTTGGGAGAGACGGGGTAGGGGGAAGTATAGTATAGTATTAAAAAAAGGAAAATTTTTTTTTTATTATAGAAAAGACACGTTGAGTCTCGTGAGATAGCGTAGTACAGTATTTGTAGGTTGTGTAGTATAAAACATATCATCTCTCCTTTCATAGATTCATCCTCTTATCACGTAGTTTGATCGGAGACGAGAAGACGGGTGAAAAAAAGCGATCGCACCTTCCTCGTCATAACAAGAGGGTGGCGAAGACAGATGGTCATCATCTTGCGCCTCGACGCATCCTTTCAACCCGCCAAACATGGCTGCCAGATAGAAAACCAAACTCACTCACTACCGTCGACTCAAGGCCACCAAACTCAATACCATCTCCATGGCGACGCTTCAGGTTAACTCTTTTACGTTTTCTCCTCTCCCCCTTCTAAACCCTTCTTCGATTTGACGAAATAAAGAAAAATTTTTTTTTTAAAAAACGAGGAAAAATCATTAAACTAAACAAATTGGGTATAGTGGGTTAATTAGGAGTTTAACCCTTTTTTATAATCCCCCCCCCAAAAAAAAATATTAAATCTAGAAGAAAAATTGAAAAATGAAATCTGCAAATGTTTTCCTGTATTACGAACGGAATGTCGTCGTCAGAAAAATGTCGGCAGATAAAAATGCTGCCGAGTCGTCGTCGTAGTCGCCGATGTTGTAGAGCGTCGTATGAATGGAGTCCTCCCTCTTCCCCCTTTCGGTGGGAGGAACCGCTTACCCCATTCTCTCCAAGCAGACGCCAGCAAACGACAGTGCTCCGCCATCTGCTCGCCGCGCCCGAATTCCCGCCATTTATTAAGAGACTCCGAGTCCAGAAACGAGACGAAAGTTTCTTAACGGCGCGACCAACGATAAAAATGGCCGACGACTAAAACCAAACGCAAAAATCGATCTCGGACGAGAGAGAGAGTTCAACCCCCTTCTCTCACTTTTTCTCCAACCCTATCGCCCCACAGACACACTCCCGCGCGTGAGACTGAGGACGAGCCCATTTTTAATGAGTCCGCTTCTGAGGGCTTAATTTCCAAGGGTAGGAGAAGAAGGGACACGTGCAAGCCGTAGCAACAAAACAACAACTACAACCAACGCACCCCGAGCAACGACAACGGACGCCAAAGGGTTGAAAGAAAGAAAAGAAAGGGCGACAGACGAGAGAGAAAAAGAGGATGGTGAGGGGAGGGGAGATCGAGTGAGGACCGATATAATACAGGCGCATCCATATTTTAAAACAACATGCATCACTCCCTCAGCAGCAGCAAAATTTTCCTTTGTGTTTAATATACAAAAGTGTGCCAAAAACACAAGCTGCGTGGCAATGTCGTCGTGTTAGTTTGCCTTATAGGATAAATTACGATTGATCCCCGAAATTACGCTCCGTTTAGAAACGCCATCTAACCTCGCGAGTCATCAACTTTAACGTCGTCGTCTTTAAATAATAATGGAGTGTGGTTTTTAAAAAAATTTTAAATTTTAAAAATTTTAAAAATTTTAAAAATGGCGCACAGAGAGATGAAAAAAACAAAAAACAATGCGAGAATTAATTCGACGTTATCGTTTAACGTATTCGGAAAATATCGTTTAAGTGATGATTTTTTTTTTTTTTTTTTTTTTTTAAATCTTAAATTTTTATTTAACGTTATTCGAGAATGAAGAAGAAAAAAAACTAATTACACAAATTACGATTTAACAGCGACTTCAATTATGCACGGGTTAATTTTTTAATAACAATTCAAATTGAATCGCGAGGATGATAAATTTTTTTTCCCTACCGAACATTTTTACGACGGAACCCCTCAAAAAAAAATTAAAAATTTTTCCCGCCCAATTAATAAAAATTAAAAAAAAAAAAAGTAATAATAATTTAAGCGCCAAAAAAAATTAATTTTTCAATATCCCTAATTTAAAAAATTAAAACACTATCCGCGAACAACTTACCCCCCAAAAAATAAAAAAAAAACCTCCACACCCAATTTTCATCTTTCATCACCATAAACTCCTCTTTAAAACAAATATTAAATTTTTAAAAACCAAACCCAAACTCAGCAAAAATTTAACAACAAAATTAACAAAATTTAAAAAAAAAAAAACTTAAAAAACAAACACAGAGAACCCAAAAAAAAATGAACTCCTTTGAATAGCTCGCGAAGCCCTCCAGAGAGTGAATCTCACTCGTTTAATCGGCTGTTATCACACACCATAATACAAGTAGACAAACAAGCCTTTAGAAAAGAAGAGTAAAAGAAGACTCGAGAAAAAAAGTTTAAAAAATAAAAGGTGGCAGCCACCCTGCAGAACGAGAACTGAATTCTAAGCAGTAAGGGAAGGCAAACTGCATTACGAGCCAACAACAGCAAAAACGAGGCGAGACTGCCCTCCTTGTCCTTATACGCGATCATCCAGAGCTCGTGTGGACGCTCGCGCCCCTTTTGGCTTTTTAGTCGAGGTACAATGACAGAGGTCACGACCTGGGGCCTGCTTGTCCACTGGCAATACAAGCAGGTGGGCAGTGACGCGAGCGAAGGAGGGAAAGGGAGAAGGGGGGAGGGAACTGGGCAGGTACTTGCTTCAATTAATAGGCCCAATGGCTTTGACACTGACCCTTCCAACAATGGTAGTCAAATGATGAAGGCATAACTCAAGTATATATAAACGATGAAACAGGAATGGGGTCACTCGGCCCCCTCTCCCCTTTCTTGATGACGGAGTGACCAATATCAAAAGACAATCGGGAATAAATTACACGCTTGTTATTAAGAGGTAAACAAGGAAGAGATTGTTTTTTTCTCTCTCTCTCTTTAAAAATAGGTCTAAAATATCAAAATACAAAATTAAGGTACAGTGTAATAGAATTTAACATTAAAAATTTTATATTTTTTAAAAGCTACTAAATGACGAGAACGATTAAAGATTTTTCCACACAACTAAGCAAAACAAATTTCCCGCCTCTGTTTAAACACATTGCCACGCAATATCGATTGATTTCGCTCCGGATGACATCACCGACCACGTGCAACAAGTTTTCCTCAATTACTCCCATCTGGCAACATCCCAAGTTTCTCAACCCAAAAACCAAACAAAACAAAAATATACGGAAATTTTCTCACCTTGCCAACGAAATGTCACCGACGTTTTTCTTCACTAACTCAGCCGACTTCATCCATCACAAACTCAGCTATCAAACCCAACCTAACCAAACACACCGTCGGACTCGCAGCATGTGCTCCCGAAGCACACGCTCGCTAGCAACCGACGGGCCGCGGCTACTAACCCTTCCTTGCCCACTGCCGAGACGCGTAGGCATTCTTGCTCTCACTCTTGCATTTGAATATGAATGCTCTTCGAAGTCAGGGGTGTGCGGGTAGGATGTGGCCCATCCATTCAAGCCTTGCAACCCTCCTCTCCGCAAAAGGGGAAAATAAGGGGGTCGGGGGAGGAGCTACCCTTCTTACCCGTTCACCACAATACCCCGCGAGGCTGCGACGGCGGTGCTCGACAGCGAGCAAACTCGGCCGGCCGAACGCGGGGTCCTCGTCTAGGTATCTGGCTTGATTAAGGATTCAGACGTTTAAGGGTCAGACTGAATGCATCTTGAGGAAGCGGGGGGACGAGGACGACGGTGAGGGAGGGCGCGCGAGGTGCGAAAAACCGGCTCCCCTCACCAACCCTCTCGCTTTTTCCCCTCAGACTCCAGTGTCGGGTTCTGGTCATCTTTATCGAGAGAGACCCCTTAAAGGATTTTTTCCCAGCCAACCCTTTAGTGAGAAAACCCGCTTCACCCCTTGCATCGCATTGAAGAAGTGGGTTCCTCTTTGCATTTCTTTTCAGGTGAAGTCAGGTGAGCAGCTCCCTATTTTTTTGCCTGGGAATTCCTCCCCTCCTCTTCTTTCTGGTTTTGGAGGGGGTTAAAAAGGGTTCCCAACGAACAGTAACGTACGCACGGGGAGAAAAAGCGACCGACCGAGGAGAACAACACACTTTTTTTTATGCGTCTGCTCCGATGCTTCACTGTGCACAAACAAACGAGAAATTTCCCTAACGCGTTCGCTCTCTACACTGCAACGCCACCTCGTGCCCATTGACGGCTTCACACTCGTTTTCGGCGGGAAAAGGAAGCGAGAAATTCAGTTGCTTCATAACGCACGCACACAAAAAAAAATACAAATAAAAATAATGGATAATAAAAAACCAACGAGAAAATACCCCGGAAGAAATTTTTCAAAAAACGTCAAAACAAAAAATAAATAAATCAAACCACACACAAAAAAAAATCAAAAAATTCACTCTACATTTTTTTTTTTTTTAAACTCACTAATTACAATTTTCAAAATTCCTAATTAACCTAACACGTTTATTCTACACCAGAGGTCGCTCGTGTTCAGACACGAGGAAAACACAACCAACTACATCACTTCCTGAGACCAGGCGAGAGATGAGTCAATGAACGCGTGACGTCACGTGTTCCTGAGTGGCCACTGCAGCGCGCATAGCACAACCCCTTCCGGTCAGATGACCACAGGGGTGGTCATCTAAACCTGCCAATCATAATCAAAGAATTCACACGTAAAAACCATTCACAACGAGAAGGGGATAAAAGGGTTGAAAGGGGATCAAAGAGTGGACATCAACGATAGAGGGCGCTACCCCCGAAGGGTTTATTATTAGGAGTGGAAGAGTTGAGCGACCATTCCGGTCACGTTCCGAGCATCGACGCATTCCTCATTAAGGTGGTCGCGCGCCAATGGTTGTGATGTCACGAGACCGAGCCGTGAATACGTAATGAGGCAACTCGGGGTCAGTTTATCGACTTAACCGTTCAACGCCGCATAATAAACCCTCTCGACGGTGAGTCGGTGAGATATTAAAACCACTTCAAGGGAGTCGAATACAATTTTCAAGACTGGTTTGGAGTTGTACAATGGTGGCTTTAAAGAAAATGGTTGAAAATACGGGTCACTACTAAAGTGTACTCTAGTTATAGTAGAAGAGTGATGGATGTTTGAGTTGGAAATATCATCAATTTCCCATTTAGAATGAAGCACATGTAGAAACACGACACCAGCACCACTGCGCTAATAGAGATTAATGATCGAAAATTTAAAATCCATTATTTTTCTCCCATCTTTACAACTAGGAGAAGAGAGAGGAAAAAAGATAGCGACAAACCAGACGCCTAAAAATCACAATTGCTGTACTGCCCTGTTGACAAGACACAGATGACCATTTTCTCCCCCTCACCCTAAGGGAAGGAAGAAAAAAAATCAAGATGAACACAAAGTGGATGTGGATCTGCTCGACTGATCGAATTTAGTTGTCGTCGAGCGCCAGATCGCCAGCGTCTGTCCATCCTCTTGACAAACGGACATCGACTGACATCCAAATCCGCGTTCCATTCTCGCTAACACGCGCCTGTCACGAGGTCTGCCGACATGCGCCTGTCACCCGTCCACGAAGATCTCGCGCGATCCGCGCACTGTCACCGAACGCTCCATTTAAGCGTTTCTTCCAAGACGAAAAATAATTTTTTTTATATATATAAAAACGTACGTATGTCTGCCACGTTTATTATTTCTCTCCTTTTTTTTTTTTTTTTTTACTCCTGCCTACTCAAAAACCTTCTAAATTAGAAACGCGAGGATCAAATTCGAAATTACCTGCAGAAAAATACATTAAAAAAAAAAAGATCTAAAATCGAATCGAATTTCTGTTGGGTATGTACATTTTTTTTAATCAATCTCGGGGATAAATTCATCAGAGACAAAAAGACGTACAAAACGTTGGTTGACCTCTTAATCAAGCATCGCGCGGACGACTCCCGCACGACGTTATTACTCGCGGGCGATTAATTTTGCACGCACATCCCGCACAACGTTCAATTAACTAAATGCACATACGGTACTCTAGCTCACCTGTCTATCGTGTGTCACAGGTGGGTTAAGTTTGCGTGATCAACTCGCTGATCCCGTCATTCGATGGGGTATAGACCAACCAGTCACTTATTAAATTCGAAAAGGCAGAATGAGAGAGAGGGAGAAAGATGGACGGATAGAGATTTAAGGGAGGTAAAAAAAAATTTTTTTTTTTTTTTTTTCATTTGTACAAAGTAAATTAAATTGAAAATCTCGTGCATCGGGCTCCGTCCGCCCATTTTAAGCTGATTTACACCCATTACATCCACCAATCATTACCACACACACGATCGAACGAAACAATTACGATTTTTCTTACTGCACTCACCTCCCAAAAAATAAAATCTACTTACTCAAAGATTACATTTTTACAAATATATTAATTTAAAAAAAAAAAAAAAAAAAAAAAAAAAAAAAAAAACAAAGATTGTAATAGACATACACAAAAAAAAAAATTAAAATAAAAAATTATAATTAAACTTAAATCCACATTGCTGAGTAATCTTTTCAGCCGATAACCCCCCACATCCCCCTTCATCCATTTGTGTTTGTTAAACCAAAAAATCTGCTATCTCCTCCTCCTGCCCCCCAACCCTTTGCTCGCTCCATCACGCGCACGTGGTCCGCCAGGGCGGCGCTCTTACTCCATCGCGACTAATCCGCCATTCAAGCGAAGAACTCATCGTAGCTATTGTGCGGGCGACAACTGTTTGAACTGCATTTCGAATAACGACTGCACCTGTGTGAATGGACGACAGAGAAAAAAAAAATAATTCAGCGCCCCCTCGTAATCCCTCCTAAAAACTTTATTCAATGAAAACAGTTTCAGTACTCGGCTCGTACAAAAGCACGAAAGAGTGAAAGAAATAATTATTCGATATTTATTATGTGCCGAAAGGGGTGAAAAACCTCAATCGTAATGATTTTTCATTAAGCGAGTGTGGGCGTGGATCGGGGCGCAAAGTCGAATCGAGAAAACCGTATGGACAAAACAATAGTAAAACTACACGCACTAGAGAAGAGAGAAGAGAACCCTCGAAAACTAAACCAACTCTCTTTAGCTCGCTCGATGCAAATGCAAATGCTATTTTCAAACGCTAATACCAACCAAATGGAAGTAGCACTTAAATGAATTCGAGTGAATGAGAGGAGAGGGAAAAAAGGATCGATTCCCAATTGTATAATGAATAATAACAAAACAAGTGTTTTTGGTTGATGAAAATTAAAATTTTTTTTTTTACTTTGTTTTATTTTATTAAATTATTATTTTTTGAAAAATAAAATTTAATAGAACAAATTCTTGTCATCGTCTCATTAAAAACAACTTGTTGTTTTTTGTTTTTTTGTTCTAGATGGCGACTCGAAAAAATAAAAACACAAATCAGCATCAAGTTTTGCATCCGGGATACAACTCGACATTTCATTTTACAAATTTAATTAAAACCCCACTTCTTTTTATAATATAATTTCATCTCCAATTACTCCTCCATAATTTTTCCAAACTCCTAACAACCCCCTTAAAAAAAAAAATTCTATTTTCCATCTATCTTCAAACCTTAAAAAACCCACTTTCCCGCCATTTTCCCCTACCAAAAAAAAAAAAAAAAAACCCATCTCCTCGCAATTTGACGACTTTTCCTGTGGCGTTCTCAAATAGTTCTGTTTGTGTCCAAATTCACTTAAAAACTAGTCATCGATCAAGTCACCCCCAACTTTGCACCAACCAAACCCAAGACCCACTTTCTTGCTGGTGATAATCTTCACACCCAAAATGAAGGACCTCCACCCCCCTCTAAAAAAAAGTGTTTTAAAACACTTCAACTTTCTCTTCTTATTTTTTTTTCCTTTTTCTTTCCCCTCGGCGTTTCTGTCGAGCTTTTAGCAGTTGAATAACATGCCTTATCTCTTTTTGGCAAGAATTTTAAATTCCCCCTGTGTGGAGAAAGGGTGGCATTTTAATGACTGTACTTACACCCACAAGCATATATAAATTTTTTAAATTAAAAAAAAGGGGTGAAAAGACAAAAAAAGTGTAATAACTACCGCTGCGTTCTTTGTTTGCTCAACGGGTGCTATTGCTTCATTTTTTCCTCGGTTTTTTCCTTGTGAAATGTAAAGCGAAAAATGTGTTTTGTTCGCTCATTTCATCGTTGCGTAAAATGTAAGTGTTCGTTTGATATTGAAATTTAAATTTAATCACAAAATTTTTTATTTTTTGCTTGTTTAACAAGTCATAAACGAAAATAATGTTTTGAAAATTAATTTTTGTTTTATCAAAATATTGGTTCAATATATCGAGAGAAAAATTTTTTTTTACTTTATTTGTTATTTAAAGGAATAATAAATATTCGTTATAAGAGGAAAGAAAAATGAAATTTAATAAATGTGATGTTTAAATTTTTGTGAAATGTCTAAATTGATTTTTTTTCTTTAAAAATTCCACGAGGAATGTTTAATTCGCAAACGTAAAAATTCAATTGCCTCCTATTAGTTTCTACTTTCGCTCTTTGACGGTAGATGTCGCAGTTTCCCGCGGCGTACTCTACGCTCTAACCTCATTACGCGTCGTTTCCCATGGTTACAAGAACTGCTTGTTTTGATTTTCACAGAGAAAAAAAAAATCACTAAATTTTTATCCCCAACAAATTTTTCAAAAAATATTTCCTAAAAAAGAATTTTTTTTAAAAAATCGTCCCACCCCCCACAAAAAAAAAAAATTAAAAATTCTTGTAAACTTCATCTAAAAGAACCTGTGGCAACGTCCAAAAAAAAAAAAAAAAAAAAATTAAAAACGTAGCTTAAAAAAAAAAATTTAAAGAGAAGCTGATGGCACCCAACGCTCGCTCTAATTGCGCGCTCCTTTCTTTGAAGAGGCGCGCGCCATTTCGGTCGAGAAACGTTGCATAATGAGATTCCTTAGACACACAGCACGAGCTCATAAGCTAGATAACAATGCGACCCTCCACCTTAGAGATACAAGAACACGGAGCATGAAATTAATAACTTAGAACAACCGCCATCTCTTTCCAAAAAATTTTTTGTAAACATTTCGCAATTTCGAGTTAAAAATCATTAATAAAATGATTTAAAAAAAAATATATATGGAATTTTTCGTTATTTTATTATCGAAAATATATAAATAAATAAATAAATAATAATGAATTTCGAATTGTAATAAATATGTTTTCAATTTTTTTTTCTTTAATCCGACCAAGACGCTTAAACCGAAGCAGCATCTCGCAAATCATCTAAATCTTCCTCTCGTTTGTCTTACGCAAAACGGTCTTCGTAATTAGTAGGCTCTTAATTATTAATTAACTAACTTAAAGAACAATCTCGACAAAATCTACCATCCGATGAAAATAAACAACCGACTCAACGATAAATCAACTTTACGCCCATTTAATTGGCATCTCGAGAGCAATGAAAAATTCTTACAACAACTCGACCAAAAATTAAAAAACCAAAAACCGTACAATAAATAAACAACAACTAAAATTCAACAACCTCATCAAAAAAGAAAAAAAAAACACAAGGTAAGAATTTTTCTTTTTAACCCTTTTTAATTTTTTTCCCTCAAAAAATAAGAAAACTCGACAACAAGCAACCACGCAACATCGACGTCCTTATTATACCAACGTCACTGATACCCCTTCTCTTCAACACTCTTCAAGTAAGGGTTAAGAACAACTAAAAAAAAAAAAAAAAAAAAAAAAAAAAAACGAGATAAAACACCATCCCCCGCATCTCATCCTAAAAAGATAAGAGAGAACGAACGCTTCTCTCAGAATTGCTTTTGTCCTATGGACAAGAACCTCATGATAGGCACGCGACGCATCCACACACGGATGACAGGCGAACGCGCCACACACACACACACTACGCAAACTCCCCCGCCTCGCCTTTTCCCCCACCGCACACCTTCAGAAAAACAGTCTACTCCATCTGGTGGCTGCTGCTGTCAATAGAGTGCCAACATCAGACATAACGAGAACTCATTGACGACGACGTGGCCCATTTCCCGTCGTTCGTCGTAAGTCTTTCCCCCTCAGTCGCTTCTGTTTTCCAACCCTATCGGGCCTAACATACGTCACGAGGACGCGAGCCAGACACTTTTTTGCACCCCCTGCCGACTATCCGGCGGTTGCGCATGATAACCCTTTTTTCTTTTCTCTCTTTTTTTAACCCCTCGTCTCTCTCTCTCTACCGTTCTTTCTTGTCTCTTTGAAAAAGAGAAGGGGTTTGGTCGGTAATGTATGCAAATTTGGTCCCCTCGTCCTCCCACACCCATGTTTGTTTAATCTATTACCCTTTCCTCACGGGGACAGATGGTGGAGGAAAGCAGCCCTCCGCACGCACATGCTGACGAAGGGGGTAGAAAAGTTTTCTAGGGATGACCATTGTAACCCACTGACAAAGCGTTCGATGTAAGGGAGAGATACAAAAACACACGGGAAAAAGACAGATGCATCACCGTGTGCGAGGGGACACGAGAATTGAAAAAAGATTTTTTAAAACTTTAACCCCCCCAAAAAAAAAAAAAAAGTTTTTTTTTCTTGAAATTTTATTTAAATTTAAACCTAGTTTCTTAAAGGTGTGAAGAGGAGAAGAAAAAATGGGGGGAAATAGAGTGCGAAGGGGAAGGGGGGGGAAATCCTAAGGGTGGGGATAAAGTGGATGGGTGGCCCCTGGTTAAGGGCAACGCTCTCTACCTGCGGAGAAAGGGGCGTAGATAAGGTAAGAGGTGGATGAGGGAAATAAAATAACACTTAACAACTAAAGCAATGAATAGTTAATGGGTGCTCTAAATTCTCTATTAAGCAATTCTACCCCGCGCATATTCATTTTTTTTTTTTTTTTAAACTTTCTCCCAAAAAAAATTTACACGCAGTATTACGACCCTCCTCGTTTTCACGCGTTTCACTTCCAACTCGACATCAACCTAATTTTATTTTCGGTTTACGATATTTCTATATAACTTAAACAGAAACAACAACAACAACAACATTTTCTTTTTAAAATAACCTTTTTTTATTTTTATTTTTATATAGATATATAAATATAAAATAAACATTTTAGATTTTAAATTTAAATTTAAATTTCAAAGCGGCACAAGAAAAATTTTTCCTCGTGTAAACAACATTTTTCCGCAACAACAGAAATACGTAATACGATTATCCTCGGTAACAACGCAAACTTGTTTACCAAACTTTATCTCATCTCCCCCCGCGTGCATTCTTTTTACCAACAGTGAGTTATTTTAAGTCTCGCAACTTGGCGAAGCTCAAGTTAGGAAACTCTCGCTAATCCCACGGATGAAGGCAGGAAAGAACGACAGAGAGAACGAGACGGTGGAGGAGGGAGAAGGAGAGAGAGGAGGGACGCGGACGGGCAAGAAAACCCAATGCTCACACTCAAATTGGAGGCGTCCAATTAAGAGGCGTCCCCGAACACACTCTTCGTCTCGGCTTACTTTTAATTAAACGTGAAACTAGAGAGGCTCCAACTCTAAGACCAACCGAGGCAGGGAGGGGCCACGGACGAAGGAAAAGAGAAGAAAAGGTTTGCCGAATTAACGCCCGAGCCTCGTGCACTTCCAATTAAAACCACCCCTCCCTTCTCCCGACTCCATACTGACTGCAGCTCGGAGACACGAAGGCGGAGGAAGGAAGACTTGTTTGCTCTTAAACATGCCTCGCACTTAGCCTCCATTTTTTTTTCTTCCTTTTCCTTCTCTTTTTCTTTCCTTCAACTTGTTCGTCCTTTTCGTCATTCTTTGGCATTTAATCAAACCAGAAGACTCTTCTGGCAACACTGGAAAAGACCTTTTTCTTCGAAGTGACACTCATTAAAAAAGACTGAAAACATTCAAAAACAACTCCTTTTTTTTTTTTTTTTTTTAAACAAAAAAATGTATATAAATGTAAATAAAAATAAAAATTACTCACTATAAAACTACAATTTTTTATTTTTATTTAATTTTTATTTTGTTTTTTTTTACTGTCGATTAACGAGCAAAACTTGCGACTTTAAGTTAAAACAACCGTCTCGCACGTCAGTCGTCAACCATTTTTAAAACTTCATAAAACACCCAACCAAAAAAAAAAAAACAACAACAACAAAATTATTCCATCTTTTTCTCCAACCGAACCAAGTGGACCAAACGCAAACACTCTCTTTGTCTCGACAAACACGCACATTCAGCATTATAAAAAGATTTTAAAGCAGAAAACCCGCCTTTCCAACCAACCAACCAACACCCGAAAACTCGCGACACAACTTTGTTATTTTACTCCACTGGACTGTAAAACCGTGCGCACTCGACTCGTTGGTAATGACTTCGTTACAACTACAAATTTCCTAACTAAATTATTTTAACTAAAACAACAACATTTTTTTTTTATCCCCCACCTCACACAATCACTTTCCACCCCCCTCCCAAAAAAAAAAAGCGAACAAACTATTTTCGCAAACGCCCTATTCAAACAACGCGACAACGCCTCCTAAGAAAAGCGCGTTTCTTATCTCCACCACTCGGATCAACTTTTCATCACACCATCTTTCTCTCTTCATGTCTTCATCATGACCATGTCTTTCCCTCCCACCTCCCCAAACACTACTTTTCTAATCCTCCCCTCTTTATCATTTCCCTCTCCCCTCCGCCTACGTGCCTTTCATCATCTTTCAACCATCTTCTCTTCTCCTTCTTCTCACGAGCTTATCTTTCTTCACAACCTCATTCGTTAAAACTACACTGCTATCTTTTTTTTTATTATTATTATTCTCCTCCTCCTCCTTTTCCTCTTTAAAAGATAAATAATTAAAAAATTAAAAAATAAATAAAAATATCAAACACAAAAAGACGAAGAAAAAAATTAAAAATTTTCCTTATCTCTTTACGTAAACACGAGAACGCAAAATGAAAATTTTCGTTTAATTTATCAATCACGTGCTCCTATCAGCGTTCGAGTAATTGACTTCGCTAATAGAACCGTTTCTTCTTCTTTCTCTTCTTCCACCACCACCACTAATTTACACACAAAAAGTCGCGTTCTCACCTTTAAACTCGCGTCTTTCACGTTCGCAAAAGGCGTGAACTGGCCACACGTGTCTGGGCGTCCACTCTTAATCGCACCTGAGGTTCCCCCTTACGACCGGTTCCGGAATAAAAAACATGGTGGCCACCAGAGACTACTCCGGACGTGGCTCGTGCTGGCCACGCGTATTAAACGACAAAGATTATCTCTATCCCCTCTTTTGATGACGTGGAAAAAAACTCGTTTTCTTGTTTAATAAGTGGACATAGCTTAGACGGAGTAGGAATTTAGCACGCAACATTACACGGGCTTTTACAGCGTTCTTTGTTTATAATGGCAAAGTGAAAAGCGCTTCTTTATTTTCCTTTTCGTTCGCGTTAAATGGATGTGAAAGACGAACGCGTACGGAGGAAGAAGAAGAAGAAGAAGAGGGGGGGCATCAGTATGGAAATTGTCATACGATTCGCGCAAATCAGAGAAATGTAGAGACGCAAACTTGGCTGTGCACCAGATTCGGCTAATGAGAGTTGATGCCCGGCAGAGACAAAACTCTGTCCGGCGAGAGTTGTCGGGCGTAAGCAAAATTATTAGTTTTCAATTTTTTTTTCTTTCCTTTTTTTTTTTTTCCTTCTAACTCGCTCCTTTTCTTTCCTCCGAGATTTTTCAGTATCTAAGCAACAAATAACTCGACGCGCGGTTTTCCCTGTTTACAACTCGCAGCAAAGCAAAGCAAAACTACAAAAAAAATAAAAAAGACGAAAAAAAGTTAAGAAATAAACATTCTAATCGGCGTTTCCACGGAAACGACGATTTCTATTTCTACTTCTACCCAACAATTTTTTTTTAACTTTTTTTAAAATTTTATAAACACAATCTTGCCTCGTTACGCATGGTAACGAGGCAACCATCGAATCAACTCCTCTTTCTAATCCATCCCCATTTTTCCATTTCGGGCCGCCGAGCAAAAAACGCCCAACAACAAAATATCCGAAAATTAAAGTAGAAAAACGAAAAACGAAAACCAAACCACCTTCCACCTCATCCTTCACTGCCAAACCGACAGCAAAAAAAGTAACCCACCGGAGAGAAAATCTAAAGCGATGGCAGGCGATGTGGGGGTGGGGGAAGAGAGAAGGTCTATTTTTTCCGCATTCATCCTTCTTTTTCCTTAACACACATTTTTTTTCTTCTCCTCCTTTTCATTCTTTCAGAATCAACAAGTGCGTTTCGCCTGAAATGAGGCAGTGGGTGGCACGGTGAGTAAAATAGAAAGAAGGATGGAAGGTGCTTTTGTGTCTTCTCCTCGCTCGGAATTAGAAAGGGAAAAATTCAATTATACGACAGCACTGTCCCTTCAGGGTGCGCAAAGACGAGCGGAATATATTCAACGAACAGAATAAAGAAGAAAAAGTAAAAAAGAAAGACGAAAAAAATGCTTCAGCCACACTACGTTATAAGCATCTGGTGCTCGACCAATCAGAAACACGCCTCATTCCTTATTCTCCCACACCCCTTCCTCCGCGAGATGATGAGGTCACTGTACATTCAAAAGACTTTCGCAATCACTCGCTTCGAGACTCCTTCTATCTCTACATCCCCCCCAAGATGATGAAGACAGCATTATTCTTTTTTGCTATGCTCTGCTGTTCTTCAAAAACGCAACCCCTTCCGTCAGCTTCTTTGCGCAGCTTCAAAGCTACGCAGCCAAGTGCGAGTTTTCGTCTCATCGTCCAACCACCCAAAAAAAAAATATATATTAAAATAAAAAAGATAGAAAAATGCTTTTTTTTTTTTTTTGGTTTTTTTTAGAACGCCTTGCACATTGTTTGATCGTCACGTAAGCTGATGGATGAAGTAGTTCGGGCAGGTGTCGATTCGTTTCGTTGGCATGTCTCGACATTAATCTTCGTGACAGCGTTCAAAACGAGTCGACGAGACCGTTTTCTTCGTTAATCCTTCGCCGCAGATGAGGCAAAGATGATCCCAGATAAACAATAGGTAGGTAGGTAGGTATCAGGGCTCAACGTCGAACGAAACTAAATCTTAGATTAAGAAGAGATTTTTTTTTTTTTCAAGGAACAACAAGAAAGAAGTAAAAGTTGGGTAAATACTTTAAAGTGTGGGAATGGTTGGTACAGTATTCGTTAAATTTTATCTCGGTGGTGGTTGAAGATAAACCTATTTTCTAACCCTATCAACCGAAGAAGAAGAAGATGAATTTTATAATCTATTCCACCGCAAAAAAAAAAAAACGATTTAAATTTTAAAATAAACAACAAAAAATTTGAAGAAAAGTCGAAGAGATTTCGTTTTACTTTGATCTCATTAATAAGTCAATTGCTAATTATACGTCGTGTCAGAAAGATAAGTCTATCCAGTCGACGACGACGACAACAACAACAATTTTTAAAAAAAATACAACCTAAAGACTTAAAAAAATAAAAATAAAAAATTATTTTTCACTAAAGAAAAACAAAAACAACAAAAAAAAATTTCTCATTAAATTTTCCCTTTTTTGTCAATTACTCAAAACACTTGGAACTGTTCCCAACATCAAACAAAATTGTAATGAACACGACGAGTACAGGTTTGCAAAAATTTTTCTACCTCCGAGTAAGAACTCGGGGTTCGCGAATAAAAACTAAACTACAAAATAAAAAAAATTAATGAGAAAATGCAGACGGATTAAAAATGGATCACACGCAGAAAACACGATGAGAAAACTCCACCAAAAAAAAAACAAATTCTCGTTTTGTAATCCTGTTGGCACCGGCTCCCGGCCAACACAAACAACATTCCGGCGAGCGCATCACCAACCTCCCCCGAGGAATACACTACCAAAGGCGCCCATTACCTTCCGGACGCGACGCCATTGGACCAACGCCATCACCATCCCTTCCCGAGATGCCCCTGGCTAGCCATCGCGAACGCAGACGCAGCCTCCGCCCTCCGAACACCGACACCAACAGGCAAACGTCCTTCGTTGTATCGGGGTTTTGTTTTCCCTCAACCCGCAGCCATGGTTCGCGACCCGCGTGCGCCGCGCAGTGACCACCAATCGTGTGCCTTGTCGCGCGCCGTCGTCAGCCAATGGACGACGAGTCCGCGGGAAATGGGCGTGGACCCATAACGTCAGCGCGGCGCGCTGCTCCACCGCCTTGTCACGCCCCCTCTGTCTCAACCCTTTGCAGCCACCGTCGCCCGTCGAGTTCGTTTTAAGCCTTTGACGCCTTCGACTCAAAGGGGAGACGAGAAAACGGAAGCCGGAGAAAGATAACGCTCGGGAGAAAAGGGTTGACTACCACCGAAAAAATATAAAAAGCAAAAATATATTGTAACAAAAATTTTCCTTAAAAATATAGAAAAAGGGGTTAAAAATGCACAAATATTTTAAATATGGAGGAAGAAGGGGGAGAAAGAGCGAGAGAGGGGGGAAAAAGAGAAAGGCGTGGTTGAACAAAATAAGAAAAGAGAGCGTTGAGTCCAAAAAAAAAATAAAAATCTAACGACTCTTCGTCGGATGCCAATGGCGTAAAAGGGGGGAAGAGATTGATACAAGACGACGAAAAGAGACGAGGGGAGTTTGAGAATATATAAACAGCGAACGAACGCGCGCATACGGAAAGCCCAGTTACGTCGCCCAAATTTGGCCGCCTCAACCCATAGAGAAATTAATAAAAGTTCCTTCTCTCGCACCGGTCTATATCTTCCTCTCCTCTCTCTCTCTTACTCTCACTCCTTCGCCCTTTCCAATCAGGATCTTCCCAGGATCAATATCTTTCCAATTTCACACACGCCTAGCTTTCCTTCAACTCATATCTAACTTGGACTCGATTCCTTGCATCTATTTTCCATCTGAAAACACTCAGGCTATTCATCTTCAGCTCCCGAAAAGTGAAGAAAAAAAAAAAACCTTAAAAAAATAAAATTAAAAAAAAAAAAAAGTATAAGAAAACGGGAAAAATGTAAGAAAGGGGGAAAAACGCACACGCACGGTTATATACAGTGCATCCATTTCATTTGAATATGTATAAGTATATAAAAGGTAAAGTGTGTATACGTAGTCGAGAATTCCGAGTGATATACACGTCGTCTGACTAATATTAAAAATAGGCCTAGTTTCAGATGGATGCTCGTGTAATCCGCGTTTGAGGTTTCCTAGAGGGACGACATTAAAAGTCGAAAATTTAATTTCAAATTCGCGTTAGGAAAATATAATATAAAGAGTGTAAAAGTAAAATAAAATAAAATAAAAATAAAAAAAAAAGTTTTTGGTGTTTTAAAGATTATTTTTCATATTTTCTCTACGATTTTATGTCAAAGTTTGAAGAAGTGACGGTTATAAATAATATTTAAAAGAGCGTCGTAAAGGCTAAAAAATAAAAATAGCGGGTGGGGAAAAAAAATAAAAAAAAGTAGTAAATAAATAAATAAATAAATAAATAAATAAATAAATAAATAAATAAATAAATAAAAATGTCAGAAATATTATAGGGGGTGGGTAGAAAATTCGGTGATTAAAGTTTTCTCGTGACATAAAGATATAGAACGTGCCTTCAGTTTTCTCCGTGTATATTTTCTTCAGCTGTCTCGCAAATTCAATCACATCGCGTATAAGACGCTAAATCGTAACGAGACACGAGACAGACAGAAGCTTCCAAAAACAACCAGTCGACTTAGAAAACAAAACTTCCAAATACCAAAAAATATATAAATACACTACAAAAACCCAAAAACCCCAAAACCCAAAAATTCATTTTTCGTAAAATTTTTCGCGCCAAAAATATAACTACATCTCCGGTCACAAAATTTATCACTATATTTTCGTCGAAAAATGAGACAAAAAAAATTTTGCCGAAAAAACCCTCAACTAAAAAATCAGACACGCGTTTGTTTCATCAGCGTTCCTTTCAAGCCAGTTACAACATTTTTGTTAACTCTTTATATACGATATTACCCCGTTGCAAAACGAAGAGAAAATGGGCCCGGTGCAACATTTACAATATGCAAAACGAGTTTTCTTCACAACCGACCTCGTTAAGGGAGAAACCCCGCTGCACCCGCACCAGCACAGCACAGCACTTCTCCAACCCTTCATCTCCGCCAACACAACGCTAATCAACGCAGCCGTCACCAACTTCAAACTGCCGACGAAAGGTCAATCCAGATCACCGAGTGGGTTAATTCACAGTTTAAAGTGTCCAGTCAACGAGCCCACTCTCGGTCATTTCAAAGAACGCGGGGGGTTTTTGAGGGATTCGGTTTCTTTCTCCCCTCCCTCTTCTCACGAGTCTCGACGGTCAATTCAAGTTGACGTGAAAGTTTAATGATAGTGGACCTTTCTCTCCGATGTCGAGAAAATTGTAGGGGGTAAACAACCGTCTTTTGTTTTTAGCTATATTACAAAAAATTTCTACAGACGCGTGACAGGCGCGTGGCGGTGCGCCGTTGACCAGCACCGGCTCCGAGACGAACCGGGGAAGAAAGGATTGGGAGGAGCGCCGCCAATCACAGAGTCGATTCGCGCCAAAATCTGGGACAAAAAATTTTTTTGAGGGGGTATAACAAAACAGGTGTATTATAATAATTTGATGTAAAAATAAAATTTTTAGTGTTAGGTGTAAATTCTGATTTTTAAAGACGAAAATCGTTCGCGTTGGATGAAAATTAAATTCAGTCTGGAGTAGGTGGCGTCAGTTTTGCAGAATTTTCGTCATTTTGTTGATACTGTACTGTTGTGGAGTTAATGAGAAAGTTTTACAGTCAATCGCAACTGAAAGACGACAAAAAATTAAAAAAATACAAAAAATAAAAGCGGGGAACTATCATTTACAACTGGCTTGTCAACGAGATTGAACGGACAGATGCTCCCGCAAAAATACCTCACTATCACTTTGAAAGCGAACAGGATTAAACCCCCTCAATGTCTATACACTCAAAACGGATCCTGTTTAAATTTTATCTCCTTTCATCTCACTCGTTTCTTCATTAATTATAACGAATCCCGCCGTCAGATTCTCAAACGAAAACTAAAACGCGTGAAAAACGCAACATCGCTTATCCAAAATCGGTTGGCTACAAAAAATTTTTTTTTTATAAATAATGCCATTTTTCGCTACAAAACATCCAATATGAAAATATATTTTTATAAACTCATCACGCGATGCAATTTCACGCACGTTCACCGTGGATACGAAATGTTTATTTTGCATTCGAAGCAAACCAGTCACGATTTTCTCTCAGAGAAAAAGGGCGTGAAGAAGAAAATTTCGAAAGGAGGCAAATTCGCAGCTTGAAAGAGGCGTAAACAACTTTAAAACATAATCTCAGTTAGGCCTCTCGATATACGGGTAATTCTTCCAAATCTACGCTTTCTCCACTAAAAACGTATTCAGTCTCGGATGCTGATCGCGTTCGCTATCATTTTTCCACCGTGCCAAAATAAAACACCGTCAATTTTTTTTTTCTCTTTCTTTTTGTTTTATCTCTGCTATACAAATACAACGGAAATTAAACATTTACTTTCGCCACGTTCGCCGCTGTTGATCGGCGAGGAATCAACACTCGAAAAACGAACGGCGAACGAAAACGCCGACAGATTTCAACCATTTTTCGTGCAATCGCCACGATTACGCGAGTGCGTGTTTCGGAATTTTAAATTTAAAAACCACCATCTTCCCTACATCATCCATATTTCCAACATCAAAATTCTCACCTATCAATTCCACATAACCATTTATTTCCACCCCGCAAAACTCATATTTCATCCACGCCTAAATAAAAACAAAAATAAAAAATAATAACAACAACACCAATTTTAAATACTCAAATAACAAAAAACTAAAAATTTAAATTCGACCTTTCACCAAAAAAAAAATTGAGGTTACCTGCTTAAAAGCAACTACGACTTGAATAGCACCGGCGCGAGCCTCATCGGATCACGGTTCTCCTCCGCACGCGAGCGACGGCGCGCGCGCTCACTTCTCACGGCCGGTGAAAGACGAGTCGCCAGACGCGTAAAAACTAGCTCTGGCCAGTACAGGTCCAAGGAAGAAGAAAGAAAGGGGCAAAAAATAAGGGGGAGAATTGAACAGACGGGGCGGGAAGGTGGATGGAGGCAAAGAAGGCTGTTTACTGTAAACAGCACAAACAAGGCGTGTAAACAAGTCGTCGGCAGCCATTCAAACCCCAGGTGAAGGCGGGAACAGAGCCAGTCCAGTCTTGTTGAGTGGACTGGCTATTGAATTGCCGTCGCCCTCCCTCTTACCACGCCACAGTATCCAGTCTCAATCCCCTTTTATATCTGGACGTAAAGGGTTAATTCGCCAGGACGGCCAGCAAAGTGGGGTGGACTTGTTTATCGGCACGCGAGCAACAAATAAGGATCAGCGACCCGGCGAGGCACGCGGTTGCCCGGCACGAGACTAAAACAGGTGTGGTCACACAGGTGAATGTATAATAAATTCACGTACGAAAGTTAAACCAAAATTTACTATTTAAGCACCAAAAACTCGCACATTTTTTAAACGAGCGTCACAATCCAAGGTAAAATAAAATCCAAAACATTCTGTTTTTTGACATTGCTTCAACGGCATTTTCAACATTAAAAACATTCCAAAATTTTTCCCAGATAACAAAATAATAAATTTTTTTCCCCACATCTTTATTTCAAAATCCGCGTTGAAGCAATGACCAAAAATCCTCAATCCCCGAGCAAAAAAACAAAAATAAAAACTAAATACAAACCACAACGAGTCGTCAAATTTCCCTTTAAAAAAAATTACGTCATCATCGTCGAATCTTCACTCAAAAAAATCCACGGAATTGAGATATCCATATCCACAAACCTTCTCTCTTCGAGAACTCAACCTCTCTCATAACCCACTCCATCTGTCAGTCTACGTCTACGGTAACTACAAAATACACAACCCAAAGGATTGTTCCACACCCGGGGAAACTGTACACTGACTGAGGGTGGGATCAAGGGGTGTATACTTTCGCCACCTCTTCACCTCATTAGAATGACGGCCCGTCGTTGTGAAAGGTGGCAAGAGGGGTTCTTGGGAGGGTGGCGGGAAATAATCGGGGAGACCCCCGTCCAAAGCAAAAAACCTTCAACAGTATTTTGAGGAACTGGCGTCCTTGTATTGTGCACTCCCAGAGAGAACGATGGAGTTATACAGTCGAGGGGAGCCCAGAGAAACCCGACCAACCCCTTTACCCCCACAATCCAGACCGTCTGCAGCTAAAACCCGCGGGCCTAACCCTTTTTCTTCTCTCCTTTTTTTTGTGTGTGTATGGCGCCTGCACCCCTTTTGCTTCTCCCCCTCCAATCCAGCCTCAGCCACCAAGGGAGGAGGAGAGGAATGACCCCCACACTTTACACCGTCCGAGGTTCCCATAGCATCAGAATATTGCTAAGGTAAAAAGGAGAAGGAAAAAAAATTTCGTATTTGCATCTTTACTAAGGGTAGGGGTAAAGGATAAAAAAAAAGGTGAGGGTGCTTAAACTGGAATTTAAGATCGGCTACTGGTAGCAAAATTTAATACCCAAAATCCAGTCTGATTTGCTCAAGAAAAGAGATCCTCTCCCCTTTGCACCCACCGAGAGTAATTTTTTGTCGGGTTGAAGAGGGGTGACTTAAAAAAAAAAAAAAAAAAAAAGTGAAAAGAAAGAGTTGTTGGTGGAACCCAGTGATTACTCCGTCTGGATACAAAAAAAAAATCCAAAATAAAAAAACCCAAAACTCCACCTCCAAAACCCAGGATAATATAAGCGACGGCAGCTGACACAAGATACACTTCCAAACGACCAGACACGGAATACATACCTGACACTCTGAATGAGGCAAACTATCATCAACATCCCCTACATACACAAAACTTTAATATTATCATATTATCATCTGTATATCAGAGCATCTCTTTCAAATTTTTTTATACCCTACCTCAAACAAAACCCCGGTCATATTCTCAACCTGTTTTCATCATGCACAAACGACAAGAAATTTTTATATATATTATACAACACAGTTAAATAAAATATCTATAGTATAGAATAGATAGAAAATTAACATTTTAAACACATTAACATATTTAAATAAATGACGTAACTCAGAGAGATAAATAAAGTGCGATTTCAAAATCGGATAAACATTACAGCGAAATAATAAATTATAAATCACCAACGCTACTCTCGGTGACCCCCCCAACAAAATAAAAACTAAAAATCTAAAACGAGGATAAAAAAAAGCTTTTACACCAATCATTCGCCCGTTTTCACTCGCAACGAGCTAATAAACTTCACAAAGAAATTAAGAAATATAGGCGATCCTGACCTTGTTTAAAACTCGTAGAAAGAGCAGCAAAATTGGAATGGGGGAAAAACGCGATGATCACATCTCCAAACTCGTCTTTGCTCGCGGGGGGAGAAAATACTACGGCGGTGTTTCACCCCTATCGGCTGCACATATATTCATCCATCCAGATCCAGTCTTCGGAATTTACGAGGGCCGAGCTCTAAATCAGAGGATTAACACGACATCAGTCAACTCGCTGCGGTTTCGAGCTACATTCGCGCAATATAGGCTTATATTAGGCTACCACGTCACGGTGTAAAACCGCTCTCCAATTTTCTAATTCCGAGTCACGCTGGACTAAAAAAGTGGAGAAAAAGGCAAAAGGCAGTGAGTCACATTCAAAACCAGCAACAACCACAAAATGGAATGAAATGACAATGAAATGTGTTTTGGAATCGCAAACTCATCTTAATGAGTTAAAGCTAGTTCACTCTTTTTCGTTTATATATGGCTTTTTGGATGATGGCAGAGAGAGAGAGAAAGAGGAAAGGAGGGAGTGGGAGAACAAGAAATAAGAAAAAAAGAGATGCCACACGTTAAATCACTTTTCACGCACAAACAAACAGATAACGCTGATAAAACGGCGCTCGAAGAAAAGGCGAGAATTACGCGTGGAAATCCCGGAAAAGAAGGAAAAGTAAAAAAAAAAAAAAAAAGATATAAATACTCTCCCCATTTAATAAACCCCTTTTATATTGCACTGCCTTTTTATTACCTGATGGTTCGTATAAGTCGTAACAAATATACGAGCTAATTAATGCGCAACCAATGATCGAAGACGTTCTTAAAAATATCTCTTTTCAGACGATACATTTAAATAACATTTCATTTTCACTAATTTAAGGCTCGTGTACAACCAATAATTTTCTTTATTATTCGCCGTCATCGCCCGACTATTTTCCCCATCCCCGTCAAAAGCGAACCCGCAGACGGCGAAACGGCGAAGGAAAAACGCGAGCGCGAGCTCGTCACGTGAGACAGCACGCATCAAGCGCCACGTTGAATTATGGCCGCTTTTTCGCTCCGTTTTTGGCACACTGCCCTAATATTCAACTCTCAGGCCATTCCAACTCTATCTCCGCTGTTAACAACACTTAAACTATTCGTGCGTGGGCGGGGAAGCTCGGAGAACGAGCTAGTGAAGAGACGGGGGGAGCAGGGAGAAGGGAAGACTAAAAAAAAAAATTTTACGGAAAACGATAATAAAAAGAGTAAAATTATTTTAATATCGTCGCACGTCATTTCGCATTGTATCTTCTTCCCCCGCGACATTTAATAAATAGGGGTTGGGTATTATACGTGCGTCCACAATGTCGTTTCCCTCCCCCCTCCGCGCTCTTCTATATCGGCCCCCTAACCCTCCCTTTTATGCCCGGGGGTAAAAGGTCACTCGGGTTCTTTTCAGAGTCGGTGGCCCGCACAATGATTCATCTTTAACAAGTTGGCAATTTCTTCGAGTTAAAAGTTTTAAAAACCCACCTAAAAAGAGCGAGACACAAACCCCCAACCCACGAGGGCATTGCGACAGAACCAAGGGGAGAGAAAAAAAGATTTTTTTCAAAGTGGGGGTCAACAAACTCAATCCCCCCCACCTCCCTTTTCCTACCGAAGTGTGAAATCATCGCGAAATGGACCTAATCCCCCTACTGTCCAGTAATGGACAAACGCTGAATTTGAGGGAGAGGGAGAACGGAAGAGAGAGAGAGAGAAGGAGAGGAATGAAAACCAAACTCCCTCGATCGAAATCGACGTTTAAATTTTTAATTGAATGATTAACGAACACAGCAAAGCTTTTACTTCGCGACATAAAATCCGTTTTATTTTTTACGACGGGTCTCAGTCGCAGTCGTTGTCGTTGTCGCAGACGCCAATCCTGCGCGTGCTACCTGCCCAAAAGATTTCTAACCCTAACCAACAACAACGCGTCGCCCGGCAGACAGACGGGGAGGGGTTAAGCGACACAAAGCTCGATTCACCCTTCTCCGAGACACTCCTTTCGGCTCACACAAGACCTAATTACAGGCTTCAAGGTGAGTCAAGCAAGAGTAGTAAACGGGTTTACTTCATAGGTCAAGCTCAGTCGGGTAGCTCGCAATCTCGCGAAGATCCTCACACCTCAAGCACAGCGTGAGCAAAACGCATTCTTAACGCATCGTTCGACTCGCGTCTCTCGCTCTTAAAAACATTCAACTATGTTACAACTTGGCATTCTTTCCGAATGATCAACTCACCAGATGGTGATTTTTTTTTTGTCGTTTCAGGTCCAACTTTTATTGTCGATTTCCGATGGATGTCGAAGAAAATCGCGTTTTACTAGCACGTTCCAGTCATGTTTCGACTCATTACTCGTCGAGGGCAGCACCGTTCTGTAAGATGTTTGTCTTAATGAGATCAAAAGGGTTAAAAGTCTTAACAAAGTTAAATTATTTTTTTCATCTCTCTCTCTCTCTCTCTCTCTCTCCTTCATCCATCAATAAATTAATAAGCCTTTCGTATAATTTTTTTTCTCAACACTTTCCCAGTTAACGTAATTACACGAAAATACATTAATTTGCAAATTACGTTCGTCTTCGTTAAAATACGAGGCATTTTTATTCACACTCGTTTTCAATTCCAAATTCAACTGCGAGTTTTGTGCAACCCTTTCCTTTTATTACCTTAATAACAGAGCGGATCCAGGGGAATGAAAGCAATGCGGGGGCGTGTACTGGACAAGAGCGCGCGTTCTCCGATGACAAGCACCCGGTTACAAGGCTCGTTCGCCGTTCCTGTGGTCTCTTTATTCGAAATATTTTCTTCAGCTCTGGCCGCACCATTCCCCGCCGTTACGCGAGCGTCGAGCTCATAAATTAGACGCGTGCGCCGTCGTCAGCCACTGATTACACGGCGACTCGTCTACGCTGGCGCCCGCAAAACTCTAATCTGCGACACGAGGAACGTGCGCTAATTAGCAGCCCCATGACGGACGACGAGGCGAATGCCGTCCACCCAATGGTCGAGAGAACCAACCAGAGACGGCGAGTCCCGGGGAAAATTCATTAGATAATTCATTTCAGTGCATTAATTCCAGCCATCTTAACGTGTCCACGGTGCGTGTATATTCACGAGGGAGTGAAAAACATCTTTCATTGGCTCACTGAGACGGTGAGTCGGTGAGATAACAAGTTTTCTTAAGTTGTTTATTAAAACTTCGATGAAATAAGACTGGAAAAAATAAAAATAATAATAAAAAGTGCGTAAAACGTGATTAGGGCTAAAAATGTCAAAAATGTAGCGGGGTGATTAATGTAGAGAGAAGTGAAGTAAGAGAGAGAAATCGTGTGAACTATCTGTTAGAAATGTGTGCTGGTGTAATTTCCATCTCGTCCAACAATTTCTGCACACTCATTTAATTTTCTAATTATGAGAATTACGAAACTTAAACACGAAGACGCCATTTGCCTAAACACGTTCTTGTAGCAGGTTTAATTTAAGTTTATTCTTACTCACAACGCTCGAGAACAGGAATGAAGCTCAACTTTCATAATGCCGAGGTCTTCTTAAGATCTTTCTCGTTCGTTTCGGATCGTAATGACGAGTTGCATAATTTCTATTTGAGTTTTTACGTCTCATAAACTAAATGCATTAACGTTGCTCCGACATGTTCTGACTGTTTTCATTTGTCGCCGCTTCACTGCGCCGCTATCATTGACATATTTATGAATAATTATGACGTCACTTTTTAATAAATTCAATTCGCACATTACCCAAAAAAAAAAAATTTATTTTCATTTCACGTACAAAAATAATTTATATTTTTACGAACTGCCACATTCAAAATCCAACGCGACAAATATTTTATGACGTCATCGTCGCAAAAAAATTAATTACTTACAACTTGTTTTTAAATTTTTTTTTTCCATTTTAAAACAAAAAATTCGACGTGTTACAACAAGCATTTTAATTACGTAATAAAACTGAGCTACTTTTATCTATTTTCGAGGGGTTAGTTGTTACGCGTCGCGCACTAAAAAAGGGGAAGAAGGGAGGTGAAGGAGGTCTTAAGATTCAACGAACTCGCAACCCCACAAAAACCCAGCTGTTAGGAAGGTGGAGAAACAAAAAAAAAAGAGCGGGAGATTAGTTTGACGGAGCGTAATTAGTCGTCTTCCATCTCGAATGTGGTCCTATTAGATCGCGGTCGAGTCAGCTTGCAGTTCAAGTTTAAGACGCTGCGCAACGTGGCCTTTACACGAATTTCGTAGCCCGGTGAACGCATAACAAAGAATAATTAAAATGATTAATTTCGGCAGCGTCCCCTCGTTAATGCCCGACCTGTACAGCTTCAATTAAATTTCTTGTTGTTCCCCCCATCGCTCCCCAAACTGCCAAATTCCTCCGCGGCCTCGAAGCCTAATTGCATTAAAACGGTGTCGTGTAAATTAAAAAGCTCAGCTCATTAAGAAACCGAATCCCTCAACTTCTTGCGCGGGCGCCCTCTCCAGGTCACGCGTCCCTTACGTACCCCACACCCTCCTTTTCCCCCTCTCTCACCAGGAGACGCGAGCTTCAAAGAGCACGAGAGGCCAGACATCAATGTTGTTTGCTGCCCTTGCATGAGTGGCTTTAATTTTTTCAATTAAAGAGACGCGTGCCTTTCTCTTTTTTTAACCCCTCCTCCTCCTTCTTCTTCTTCCCAAACTTTTCTTTTTCCCTTTCACGCAAATTCTCAAGAGGACGAACCCTACGCACTTAGGGACTACACCATTTTGTCGACTAAATTTTTTCCTTCTTCTTCTTCTTCTTCCATCTTTTTCTTTTCTAAGGGTTAACTTTGTAAATTAGTGTAATTAAATTTACTTAGAGAAAACTTTTTTGAGTGATGAATAGTGGGAAAATGCGTGCTTTACGCGGGGATATCGTTAACGATTAAGTGCAACGTCATCACAAAATTTTTATACAAAAAATCGGACCTGGATTTACTGTTCGTCGAGAGGAGATTTTCTCGTGGTGATTTAAAGCGCGCTCGTATTTGGGTCGGAAAACAGGATTATTCCTCGACAGCAGTATCTCCGTGAACCAGACCAACGCAAACACACCCCTCTCCCTTCTCAAGGGTACCGCGCTATTAATATCACTGACAAAATTTTTTTTTCTGCAACTCCACGATATACACGAAACAAATTTCTATTCTCCTTAATCTATTTACAAACGCGATTAGTTATTGATAGCTTTTACCACAAAACACAAGTCGAAAAATAAATGCGAGAGAAGTTCTACAGTAAGTTAATTCTCTGCGCGCAGAAATCAGAACTCCGCATTCTATTAAATTGATAGCGTTCGTGTTTATTTGATTTGTCGTCTGTGTATATATGTGGGATTCGTGACTATTCGATGGTTGAAGCTGGCATCAATTTGTAAGATACGAATCACCAGGATTTTTCTTTCTGTCAATGAGCCCAAGTTTCCTCTTCTTGCGTCAGTTCGAGGGCGCGATGATAACGATTCGTAGCATTTTCAGCAAACCCCATTAATCCACCTAAGCCTGCAGTTGGAAAGATTTCGAAACTAAAAAAAAAAAAAAAAAGATAAAGATAAATAAATTCCAGGTTCTCAATAGGATTGAAACCTATCGAGAAGAAAAGCGACCCCCACATCACCGCTTTCCCAAACGCGTTCGTGTTGTGTGGAGCAGCCTAACGTGAGCGGTGATTTTTACCGTACTCTTAACAAACTCTTATCTTCTACAAAATTTTCAAAAGAACGGTCTTTACTTACACTAATAGATTATAAACTTAACTACAATTTTATCGAATCCTTAAACTCAACATTACTCGGTTGAACGGCGCTCCAAAAACGGATAAAGAAAAATTACAAGTTGCACGTGAACTGCCAACAAATTTTTTTTTATTGGTATTCAATTACTGTATTACATCCTTACAACCTTACAAATTAGTTATGTAAAGGTAAAGTAAAACTCTCACATCGTTTTTCTTTAACACTAAGTTAATCTTTGAAAAATGGAAGATAACAAAGATTTAACGCTACAAATATCGGAAGTAGATGTACATTAACGAGCAGAATTAAAATTTTTAAAATACAAATATTGAAAGAGAAAAAGGGCGAGAGAGAGAGAGAGAGTGAAAGAGAGAGAGAGATAGAAAAAGAAAAAAAAGCAGCGCTAATAATTGCAATTTTGTGCTAAGACAACAAAAAAAATAAAAAATAAAAATAATTTTGTTGTTGCTGTTTTAATCCAAAATTGCAACGCATTCAACCTAATAAACAAACAGTCGCCACGCATTGCAATTAAGAATGCTCAGTGCAACGCATTAAAATGCAACATGCTCATATTTCCGAGTGCACTTTGAATTTCCAAAAAGGGGAAATTTCATCACATGGCAAAAGAGTTAATTTTATCACTCCAATTATAATAATCCGCACGTTAAAGCATAAATTTAATGTAAAGCTTAACAGTTAATCCTTTACTTTTATTATTATAAATACACTACACAAATTTTTGTTTTTAACTTAAAAAATACAGAAACAAATTGATTATTTTTAATAAAAAATTTCATATTTGAGGTTAAATAAAAAAATCCAAATTTATCATTTAACATTGTACTCGTTAACGAGTTTCGTCACACAAAAACAAATATATCTTCGGATTTAAAAAATAATAAGAAAAAAAAATCGCGTAACTCGTTAAAAACAAAAAACACGAAAAAGTCGACGAAAATAAAAAATCGCAGAAAAATAGCCTCAGTACCTCGAAACGGGAGACCGCGAACGGGAACGTGATCTTCTGCTGGGAATTAAAAACAAAAAAACACGTTAAGAAATTTCTCTATTAATACAATTTACTCAAATAAAAAAAACAACCGAAATTTAGAATTCAAAATTCAACATTCTCGTCAATCTTACCGTTTTCTATCCCAACGACTACTTCTCTTCGGACTGTCGCTTTCACTCGCGCTGTTACTTTGACTCACACTTCTACTTTCGCTTCTACTACGACTGTGACTTCGACTTCGACTCGGACTCCTACTTCTACTTCGACTTCGACTTCCACTACGACTTCTACTTCGACTCAAACTCCGACTGCGACTATGACTTCGTCTATCATCCCTGTCTCGGTCGTCCCGTTTGCGTTCGGCAGCGAGCATGCGATGACGACGTTCACGTTCCCTAAAACCGCACAAAAGACGCGAAGGAAAGATAAATATTAATTTTCATTCTTTTTCTCGACAAAAATTCGTTAAATCCAACAAGCCAATGAGAATTCACTCGCAAACCGGTTAACATCGATAAAGCGTTCATGTCCTCGATTAATTATCTCTGACAGCTGATGACGAGGTAAAGTAACAAAATGTTTATTTACAATTCCCACGCTCATTAAGAGTAATTGGGCACTAATTTATTCCGCGTTAATTATCCTTTCATTCTCATCTTTTAATGTTACGCACACACACACAAACACACACGCGCCTCTTTAAAAAGATAGCGTAGCAATTGGAAAAACAACAAAACGACACGAAAAAAAAAAAAAAAACTTTGTCACCACTTATTTGTGGTTAAAACTCGAACTCATAAACCTAATTTACATAAAATTCAACAAAACCGAAAAAAAATAATATAAAAAGTATCAAAAACAAAAATCTGATTGCAACCATTCGAACAAGGTTCCCGAAACCAGTAAAAATCACTGCGAGCGAGAAAAACTTTTTCTCATCAGATGGAAAGACTATTAGTCTCTTCTATCATTTTCACCCCGAGCTATTGGTAAGATCTCGCGAGATAGACAGCCCGCGAAGCGGGAAGTAAAAATGCCCCTCCTTCCATCTCCTTCCCTTTCTCTCATTATTTACTTAGCCATCAACGTGACACTGAGTGCACAAACAGAGTTTTCGTTTCGTCGTCAGAGTGGTGATCTGCTGCCGCCGCACTCTTAATTTCCTGACAATCATCAAAATACGCAATAAAAAGTTAATTAAATTAGCAAATTACTCGCGAGATTCTTGTCTCACCAATAAGACAATAGAATGTGGCAGTGAGAACCGACAACCGAGAACCGCTTTCCCTCCCACTCTCCTTCGTGCTCGCTGTATCGTACTTCGTAATAATTTCGAGTGCGCGAGAACTCGCCCAACCACCGTAGACAACAACCTGAGGTCCCCCTTACTACTACAATCGACAGGCACTCATTAGATAGCAGCCCACCATCAGTCCCTCTCCTTCTTGCTAATGACTCTCATATCAAAGGTGATAAAGAGTAGAAAAATAACTTCGCCGCACCAGCCGGAGGAAGAGCCAACTCCAGCGCGTGCGAGAGAGAGAACGAAATTAATGACTATGGCAGCTTTACTTCCAACAATTTTTTCTTCTTCTTCTTCTCATCCTCCTTTCCTTCTATTTTTATATTATTTTCTACGGCGCGACTCATACGCGGCCACCTTGCATTAATCAAACATTTGTGGTACGCGTGCAGGCAACAGGCCCTCAGCTCGACCCCGAAACTTGCATTTCCAGATTTTCTCTCTCTCTCTCTCTCTTTTCACCCTCACGAAAAAGGTACTTTATCAACTCCCGATGCATAATTCAAAAACACAGTTCCTTCACGGGGATTGTACTTTACTTTACCAGTAAAACTATTTCGTATTCAGCGTACGATTATTCAACTTACCAACCCACCTTTAAAAATAAAGAAAAACAATTCAAAATTTATCTTAAAACTAAAACGGGAAAAAATTACAAACTCAAAAGCGACTTTAACTTCAACTACACGCGTATTACGTCCCGCGTCTTTCCTTTCATCCGCGCGTGAACTACAATTACTCATGCGCCAAACTGGCGCGAGCCAAGTACCCGAGGAAAGGGGTTCCCAACAGTGGAAGCTACAACAACCCATCCATCACTTGAACTCGGCTGCCCCAACTCTTTTCCCCCCACAATAACTCGTGATTTACACACGACCTTCCAAACTCCACAGCCAACTCTGTATCTGAGGTCTAACGGACAGCTGCGAAAATAAATGACGGTAATTTCAACTACCCCTCGTCCCCCTCCCCGGCCATCCATTCCCACGAGTGAACTGAGGGGAAATCTTATTGCACTTTTAGAAATTAAATACTCTTCGCTAGACTGTTTTTACTGTTTAAACCCGCGTAAAAATATTTCGTTTCCTTACGAAAACTAAGTTTTCAAACGCTATAATTATTTAGTAAGTTTTCTTTCTCGTTTTACCTGCGTCTCAGTTTAATAGCCATCTCTCGCAGTTCCTCTTCACGGTCCTGGAAATTAATTAAATCATTTTGTAGCCGTCAACCAAAATAATTTAGTCCGCAATTTTATTTATTTTTATTTTTACATTACCTGTCGCTCTTGTTCCAGTTTCGCCATTCTTTTCTGCTCCGCTTTCTTATCAGCTTTGTCTTTAAGATTTCATTTAACGCGTTAATGTCGTTATTAATAGTTAAGTTCTTTTAAAAATCTACGTACATTGCCTATTAAGCGCCGCTTGCATTCTTCGCTTCAATCGTTCTTGCGGAGTAAGCTTCTGAAAAAAGTTTAAATCCGTTTAAATCTACTCAACCATAAAAAAGTACAAAATTTTGTTAAGTCTACGAAATCTTCGAAATTAGAACAGAGAAATCATGAATATTTAAACGATCAAAATTTGCTACATCGTAAATTTAACCTTGGAAATAAATAAGCCTGTGGAAATTAAAGCCTTATTTCTGTTACCGTACATTTTTTACTCGACTTAAAAGCAGAAATTTAATTCTAAGATCGTAATAAATCATAAAAGAAATTTAATCATTCTCGCATTTTATGATAGTAAAGACTTAGCAATAAAAATAAACAAAAACAATTTATTGGGCATATCAGGAGGATATTCTTACTGACTTTGGATCCAAAACCTGCTTTACCCATGCTAGATTGTGCCCTGAAAGTTTGCGCAAGAGACAAAAATTAATAAAAATTAAGATTTCAACAACCAAAAAGTTCGTAATTTAGTTCGCTAATCAAAGCATTACTTGACAAGTGGTGGTTGTCGGTTAGGATTTTGCTCTTGCCTTCCCCTCACATCTTCCTTCTCCTCGCTAGTACTATTCGAACTACTTCGAGCTCGGCGCCGATAATAACTGTGGGCAGGTGCTGGGGGAAGGGTTGAGCTAGTCGTGGATTGCATGGGTGTAATCGATCGCGATTTGGAACGACGCGACATTTTGCGCGGAGGTGTACTTGACCGCGAACGTGATCTATTTTCACAAATTATTAACTGATGTATTACTAAACTTAAATAAATTACTCAAATGTTACCTCGAACTCCCAGATACTGATTTTGAGCGTGACCGGGAGTCTCTTCGCCTCGTTTGACGAGGTGTCGAAGAACGCGATCGAGTTCTCGATGTCGATCGAGAATAAGATCGTCCTCGTGCGCGAGAAGATGCTGTTGAGCTGGACACAGATCTCGCGGATGACGAGTGTGAACGAGATCGGGAGCTAAACGAAAATTTTTTAAATAAAAAATATAAAAGCCTCTTTACGTACAATATTATAGAAAAATTCATTCTTACCGATAACGTTTCTTCCTCTTCGACCTTGAGCCTGATCGAGATCGACGTTTGTCTCTATTATTTCTATACCTCGATCGAGACCGCGACGGTGATCCAGGAGAACGCGATCTGCTGCTTCTGTAGTAACCACTGCGAAAATGAGGAAAAGAACAACATACATTTTCTTCTACATCCTTCGAATTCAATAACTACGATGATATATTTCGTTAGAGAAGAAAAATTAACGTAAAACGCAAATTTACAATTCTAGGCTCAACTAAGTTAAACCTAAAGCACACTTACCATTGTCCCTCAACAAATAACAGAAAAAGTCAGAATAAAATAACCAACTTTGTTCATCATGCCAATTTAAACTCTTGATGCCAACATTTTTTTTTTCATTTATAAATTTCAAAATTTGCATCTCACTCAGCAAATACTCACCTTTTCCACAACCCTATCTACATCATTGTTCCTCCGCTTGATATCACAATTTTTTTCTCTATTATTATTTTTTTGGGAGTATCAATCACTCACATAGTGTTTCATTGCTTAGAGCAACTAAGGCGTTCAGCCCCAAAGAGTTAAACAAAGTCATTTAACAAATACCGACCGGCGACTAGTCAGTGAAAGTGAATGAGCACCGTGCGACGACGACGACGACGGCTGGTGAGGTGACGGCGCTCGAAGCATATGCGCCGGCATCACCGGGCCTACGATGCTGCTAGATGCCGCAGGCGTTGACTTGTGCTGCCCCTTCGCCAATTTTTCACCCTCGGTATCGTCTGAGCCTTCGTCACCAAAACTCGTAATGTAAGTTATTTGACCACAGTTGACGGGAGATCGAGAACGAGATCGCGAAGCAGACTTCGATCTAAATTGTAAAATAAAATTTGATTACTTTGTTTTTTAATTCTTCTTTGAATTTTTACCTTCGGTACGGATCGTATGTGGGACTTTCACGTGCAGCATAACTGATTGATGTAATTTGGTATTATTATTATTATTATTATTATTATTGTTATTTGGAGGTTAACCACATGGGTTTACTACTTTATAATTTTACCTTGGAGGGCTAATTTTTCGACCTTGTAATTTCTTTTCTCGAAATGCTCGTC
>JAQIWS010000134.1:0-48274 GCA_034696085.1 Stigmatogaster subterranea | reverse complement strand
CGAATTTTTTTTTAACAAGATTCGATCTTCGATATTCGAAAAGCGGATCTAAGAAATGTAAGATCCGCACACCCCTGGTGTGGAGTGTAAAGAGATGAAAAAATTAATTTTTTCCTAGCACACGACAACTCAGAAAGCAAAAGCAAGATGGGGGGGGGAGGGGGGGGGGTTGTTAAAAATAACACAAATGTGAATATGAAAAGCAATCTACTAAAAAATTTAAGACATTTTGAGGAGAATAAAATGCTGTTTTTAGAACTTTGAAACCAAACTAGTTTGAACACGGTACATTTTTTTAAAAACAAAGTGCAGGAATTTTCATATAGTAATAACTTTTGTTTACCTTTCCTTAAATTTTTCTTTGAAAATTCAATAATTTTAATTCAATTTAACAATCTTCTTGGAGAAAATTAAATTTTTCCTTGATACCGCTCCAGCCATTGCGTGCAAAGCTAGCATTTTACGAAATTCACATAACATCAGGCACAGTACTGTGTCTCAATCTGTCAGTATTACGTCTGTATTGTTGAACTATGTCAGCAAAATTTCCTTATCAGAATATCATTTTTATTTGCTTATGAATTTTAATTTTATTTTTAATTTTATATTAAATAAACACACAAGCGTTGTGAAAATTAATGATTCTCACTAATAATTTTTCAATGAATAGAACTGTAAATATAATTAATTTAACTCTAACTTAAAAACTATTTTAGCGTTACTCAATACCACGATAATAAATTTTTTTAACAGGAAAATTTTTTAAGGTATTTTAACAGCTGCACAACTTTCATTGACAATAGGAGAATTTTTCTGTTGGTTTCAACATTTTCAGAGTATGAAGACTGTTTTATTTCTGCTCTTTACTTTTAATATTGTTTTGGTACCTTCGGTTCAGCGCAATCGATTATTGTTAATTCTCCTAGATGCATTCGCTGCACCTTATTTAAACCACGTTCCCAAGGATGGCGGATTCCAGACTTTAATTAACGAGGGGGTAACAGCTGAGCATATGGTACCTGGTTATCCAACTGAGTCTTACCCTGGTTATTATTCAGTCTTGACTGGTAACATTGCATAATTTATTACTATTTGACGTTTAAGGATGTGTTATATTCATTTTTCAGGATTGTATGGGGAAAATAGTGGAATGGTGGAAAACCAAATGCATGATAAGACAACGGATTCCTTTTTTCAACTTTTACCTGATGCAAATAGTGAAAAACCATTTTGGTGGGAAGAAGCCGAGCCAACTTGCATGACTACTACCAAAAACAACATCTCTTGTGGTTCTTTTCGATGGCCTGGTGGGAATATACCAAATCACGGCATCACACCAAAAATTGCTACACCATTTTCTTGGGAGTATGGTCTTCCCTTAGGAGGAGATATTGATAAGGTTTTAGATATGTTTGTTAATAATGAACTGCAATATGCCCAAGTAAGCAGTGCAATTAGTACATAATTATAAATTATAAATTAATCAAATATTTTTTTCCTCAAATAGGTCTATAGCTTATTTACTGACATTTGAGGACATACTCTAGGACCAGCATTAATAAAGTATATTTTAAACCCTTTGTTTGTAGAACCCGGTTATAAAGTCAATGCTGAAAAAGATCCGAGAAAAAGGACTAGAAAATTCGGTGTGTTGTTTACGTACTTTACATAAAATATATTTTTGTTTAAACTAAACAGAATCTTTAACATTATTTTCGGATTGCTTAGCTTAATGTAATCGTATTATCTGACCACGGAATGGCAAGATCAGACATGTTTGCGGTAAAAACTCTTCGACTTCGAGCAGTTTTAAATCCAGATGATGTTAATTACGTCTTACACGGTCGTGCTTATGTGGCAGTCGATGCAAAATCTGGAAGAGAACAAAAGGTGTTTGATGATCTCAAAAAACTCGGGCCTGGAGTTCAGGTTTATTGGAAAAAGGATTTACCTGAACGATTCCACATTAAGAATAGTGACAGAATACCAGATATATTCGTAGTTATGAAGAAGGGGTACTTTTTGGATGGGGTAAGATTTTATTATTTATTTATTTTTAAGGTTTGTTTGTTGATTTATTGTTGTTACAGTTACATGGAACCAAAAAACAAATTCCAGAAGATCCGAGAACTTGGTATTATAAAGGGTATCATGGATGGGAAGCTAAGGATTTTCCAGAAATGAATGCAATATTTATTGGCTGGGGTTTAGGTATGATTTATTTTTGACTGACTGATTTGATCAATGATAATTTTGGTGTGTGTTTTATGTTGTGGTAGATTTTAAGAAAGGCAAAAAATTTCCACCAATTGATATCGTGGACCCTTATAATCTGATCTGTCATTTGGCTGGAGTGAACCCTCTCCCGAATAACGGATCATGGAGTCACGTAAAAGACATGCTCGCTTAATTGTATTAGGTGAAAATAAATTTTAAAATTTAATGCTGAGAGCATGTATTGTACCATGTAGATCTGACTGTTAGCTAACTCGAATGTAAAACGATCATGGCGTTGGTTGAAGAACCATCGATTTTTTCACAATGACTGCAACTGAACTGACAAACTTGCAATTACTTTTGCAAGACAAAACGGTCAGCTTGTCGCAAATAATGCACTGCAGGGAGGGGGCGCAACCAATATCATTCAATACAATTATTAAATAATAGTGTATAATTCGTTATAGATTTTGGTGGTTGGTTGATACTCAGCTCAGTGTAATCGTACTATCCATAACAAGGTTCCGTGTATTTGCCGTAAAAAAATCTCTTCAAATTTAGAAATTTTTAAATCTGGACAACATCAATCACGTCTTAGTCCAAGTGGGTCCCCACTTAATAGTCATAACCAAACTTCAAAGAACAATAAATACAGGTTGATCTCAAGAAGCTTGTAAGCCGTACTAGAAGCTGAAGTTTATTGGATAAAGAATCTAATATGGCGATGCCATATTAAGAATTAGTGAATAGAATGTACAGTTTTCATGATGTATAGGTGGATATTAGATTAAAATGTTTTTACGAATCGAAAAGTGCTATTACAGTTGTATGAATTTAGAAAAACAAACTCCAGAAGATCTTCACATGTGGCTGTGACTGTGGGAAGGTTTTAACAAACGCAAGGCTGTAGATTTTACAGAAATTTTTGCAATATTTATTTTCGGGGGTCCGGGAATGACTTTAAGTGATAATGAATTTTATACATGATAATTTTGTATTTTGTTATTTTCAAAAGATTTTTCATACATAAGGACAACAGTATCCATCAATTGATATAGTGTATTGTGGATCACCTAATTAATTGCTAGCTTATTAATGTCAGGGTGAAACCACAGCCAATTATTCGCTTTTATTACACTGTCGCCACTCTCCATGTACTCTGTCCACTGCCCATCATATACCACCCGTTTGCGGCCCGTCTATGCATTTCGCTGACTCATTCCGCTGTTTGGCGCCATTTACCGCGTGTAATGAGCGCATTGTTGTGTCGTTCGTGACTACGCTCCATTTTGTTTCCTGCTTATTCCTTATTTTGTGTTTCGTGTTTTGCTTTTCCGTTCTCTTAAGTTTAATATTTTTGTGATGCCCGCATCCAAAATTCCCCATTTTTTTCCATTTTCTGGTTTAACGTGGTGTTTGATTTTCTGGTTTAACTTGGTTTTTAATTTTGTTTCCTCACCAACGATTTCTCGTTTTCTGTTGTCCTATGGGATTTCACTTTTGAAATGACGTAATCTGTTATCTTCCGTAATATACTTTTATGTTGTGTGTTGAAACAACAATATCGCATAATCCTACCATGTCTCGCGCCGAAATATTAGTATGACGTACATCACTGTTCTGTTCAGTACGTAATATCAACAACAAACGACGTCATCTGGGCGCCGTTGAAAGACGGAACGCCTAACTTTTATTATATGTAGTATGAATTGTCAACAAAGCTGTGATTGACTACGCCTACAAGTTTACGAAATTAAAATTCGTCAATAATTTTTTAGAAATGTCAAATGTTTGCAAAATTATTCTTTGCTTCTCATTGCGCTATTTTACTGATTTTGCGGTGGTTATTACCAACTGTTTCTGCCTATAACAGAACACGCGTAAAAACATGTTGTGTAATATGTTTATTGACAGCTGAGCAAATTTTCAAATAAACAGGAAAATTTTTACTTTTTTCAACTGAAGCAGCAATGAAGATCGTTTTAACTGCACTCGTTACGTTAAATATTATTTTAGTTTCTTCGCAACAACGCAATCGATTTTTATTAATTCTCCTCGATGGTTTTGCTACACAATACCTGCCCTACACCCCCCAAAATGGCGGATTCCAAACTTTAATTAAGGAGGGAGTGATGGTTGAACATATGGTACCTGGTTATCCATCTGAATCTTATCCTGGTTACTACGCTATCGCGACAGGTAATGTTAAAAGTGAATTTAATAACAGTTGACATTTGAAAATAATTTATAATTGTAATTTCAGGATTGTATGGGGAAAACAACGGAATACCATTAAACACCATGTATGATAAAATAACGGATTCTATTTTCCAAATTTTACCTGATGCAAATAGTGAAAAACCATTTTGGTGGGAAGAAGCCGAGCCCATCTGGATTACCACTACCAAAAACAACATTTCTACTGGTTCCTTTCGATGGCCTGGTGCGAATATTCCAAATCACGGTATTACACCAAAAATTGCAACACCATTTGCAAGAGAGTTCGGTCTTCCGTTAGGAAAGGACATTGATGAAGTCTTAGACTTGTTTGTTAAAGATGAACTAAGGTATGCTCAAGTAAGTAACTTGTATTTAATTTTCTACCAATTATTTCATAATATACTGTAGAAACTTTCTATCCCTAATAGATTTACAGTCAATTTAGTGATATCTGGGGACACATTTTAGGACCAGCAATTATGCAACATGCTTTAAGTCCTTTACTTTTGGACCCCGTTTTAAAATCAATGGTGAAAAAAATTCGTGAAAAAGGATTAGAAAATTCGGTATTTTACTTAATATTAATACATACTCGTATGTTTTAAAATTGTACCATATTTCAATTTTCGTTTGAGTGTTGTTTAGCTCAATGTAGTTGTACTTTCCGATCACGGAATGGCAAGGTCAGACATGTTTGCAGTGAAAACTCTTCGACTTCGAGCAGTTTTAAATCCTGATGATGTCACACACGTCTTATCAAGTGGTAACTACGTGGCAGTTGTCGCTGTACGAGGAAAAGAACAAAAAGTGTTCGATGATCTCAAGAAACTTGGACCTGGAGCAGAAGTTTATTGGAAAAAGGATTTACCTGAACAATTTCACATTAAGAATAGCGATAGAATACCTGACATATTCGTGGTTATCAAGAAGGGTTATTTTCTGGATGGGGTAAGGGGTTAAAAATTATTTATTTTAAGAGTTTATGTTGAATTGGTTTTTTACTACTGCAGCTGCATGGATCGAAAAAACAAACTCCGGAAGATCCTATGACTTGGATATGGGAAGGATACCATGGATGGAATCCTACGGATTTTCCAGAAATGAATGCAATATTTATTGGCTGGGGTCCAGGTATGATTTATGTTATTAATTTTATAATTTGTTGTAGGAATTTTTGTGTATATGTTCTTTTTATTTTGGCAAATTTTAAGAAAGGGAAAAAATTTCCAGCAATTGAAATTGTGGATTCGTACAACCTTATTTGTCATTTGGCTGGCGTGGAACCTCTCCCAAATAACGGAACGTGGAGTCACGTAAAAGACATGCTCTTGTAATTCTAGTACAGTATGAGCAAGTGAAAATAAATATAAATACTGCATGCTGAAAGTGATTGGTTGTATTCAAGTACAGCTAGTATATTCAAAAAAGTTTTCGTTTGGATTTTATTAATAATTGAAGTAATTTTCATCTGCTGCAGTGCAGAAAATTGATTTTTTGCTGCAAATAAAACATGCATAAAATATGGACAACCAGGTACCATATGCTCAACCATCACTCCCTCCTTAATTAAAGTTTGGAAACCGCCATTTTGGGGGGTGTCAGGAAGATACTGTGTACCAAAAACCAAACCATCGAGGAGAATTAATAAAAATCGATTGCGCTGTTGCGAAGAAACTAAAATAATATTTAAAGTAATGAGTGCATTTAAAACGATCTTCATTGCTGCTTCAGTTGAAAAAAGTAACAATTTTCCTGTTTATTTGAAAATTTGCCCAGCTGTCAATAAAAATATTACATAATATTCTTCTATCTATGCTTGTCATATAATAGGCAGAAAAAGTTGGTAATAACCAAGGGAAAATCAGTAAAATATTTCAATTAGACGCAAAAATTAATTTTGAGAATATTTGACATTTCTTAATTAATTACTGTATTGACGAATTTTAATTTTGTAAACTTGTAGGCGTAGTCAATATAAATAAAAATTATTGATTATGTAACAATCAAATTGTGATCAGGAAACTACTGCTCTGACAAATATAGAGATAATAATGACAGCTTGTGTTGCGAGCGATCACGTTAGTTTTCGAAATTTTGCTATAAAGGTTCCTTAAAGAAATGCGATATTTTATTTGAAAATGTAATTAACTTTGATTAGCAGAACTGTATTAATTAATTTGTTAATTATCTAATACTTGCAAAGAAAATTTAATTAATGTATATTTTTGTAACTTTTCACAACAACAACGTCTTAATTTCAATATTAACTCAATTTCAGAATGACGCATTCAGAATTAAGTTTCCTGCAAAAACTGTCACATAAAACTCAACTGACAGCTGCGGTAAATTTTTTAGAAAAACAGGAAAAATTTTCTTTAGTTGTTTACCAATCATCTGCACAATGAAGACCACTTTCTCTCTACTCTTCATTTATAATATTATTTTAGTTTCTTCTATAGAGCCTAAAAAATTCTTATTAATTCTCCTTGACGGATTTGCGTCGCGATATTTGGACCACATGCCAAAAAATGGCGGATTTCAAACTCTAATTAGTGAAGGAGTAATGGCAGAATATGTAAGACCTGTTTTTCCATCTGAATCTTATCCTGGATATTACAAAATCGCAACAGGTAAGATAACATAATTTAATATTTATTGATGTTTGGGGATGAATCGTATTTTTATTTCAGGATTGAACGGGGAGAATAATGGATTTGTGTCAAATATCATGTATGATAAGAAAACGGATTCTGTTTTTCAATATTTACCTGACGACAATAGTGAGAAATCTTTTTGGTGGGAACAAGCTGAACCAATCTGGATAACCACTACGAAAAACAATATTTCTACGGGTTCTTTCCGATGGCCTGGTGGGAACGTGCCAAATCACGGAGTCACACCAAAAATTGCTACACCATTTGAAAAGCAGATTATTTCTACTTTGGGAAAGGATGTCGATAAGGTTTTAGATTTGTTGGTTAAAGATGAGATTCAATTTGCCCAAGTATGTAGGCGTTGTTATAAACCACAAATTCATTTTTAGGATATAATTTTTTCTTTAGGTTTACAGCCAATTTCCTGATACTTGGGGACATTTATTAGGGCCAGTGATAACGCAGTATACCTTAACACCTTGGGTTTTGGATCCTGTTTTTAAGTCGATGTTGAAAAAAATTCGAGAAAATGGGTTAGAAAATTCGGTAAGTTATTCACAATTCCAGACACCAAACATGGAGATTTAGACTTTTCCTACAATAAGTCAATCATTTTAAACTAAAAGTGATAGATACTCTATTTTGAAAAATTAATGGGTTGAGTAATCTTAAACCCATAGTAAAGACATCGGAGACAATCGAAGCAGAATATTGCAAGGCGTCTGAAATCGAGGCAAGAAGAAAAAGTAAAATCAACATGATTCAGTTGACAAGGGAGCACCAGCAGGTCCATTTTGACAGGTTATGGTAACACCTTTAGTGTATTAAAATGAATGATTTCTAACGCGTCCTTCCCCCATTTGGTGTCTGGGACTGTTACACATTTCTTTTAAACTTTGCAAATTTTAACATTTTTGTGATGGTGGGGGATTTTTTAGCTCAACATAATCGTAGTATCCGACCACGGAATGGCAAGATCAGATATGTTTGCAGTAAAAACTCTTCACCTTCGAGCTGTTTTAAATCCAGATGATGTTACACGCGTATTATATGATGAAACACACACATCACTTATAGCCCAACCAGGAAAAGAACAAAAGGTATATGATGATCTCAAGAAACTCGGACCAGGAACTGAAGTTTATTGGAAAAAGGATTTACCTGAACGATATCACGTTAAGAATAGTGATAGAGTACTTGACATTGTCGTGATTATGAAGAAAGGGTATTTTTTGGATGGGGTAAGATGTTTAATTCATTTGGTTTTAAGGTTATTTATTGATTTGTTGCTATTGTAGTTGCATGGATCAAAAAAACAAACTCCAGAAGATGCAATGACTTGGGCTTGGGAAGGTTATCATGGATGGGATCCTACGGATTATCCAGAAATGAATGCAATATTTATAGGCTGGGGTCCAGGTATGATTTTAGTCGATTGGTTTGATTCATCATGGTAATTTTGATACTTTGTTTTATTTTGGTAGATTTTAAGAAAGGGGAAAAATTTCCTCCAATTGATATTGTGGATTCCTATAATTTGATCTGTCGCTTAAATGGCATTAAGCCACTTCCAAATAATGGAACTTGGAGTCACGTAAAAGATATGATCACGCTGTAAAATGGAGAAATGAAGTGCTAATATTTCCACAATATTTCAAATAAATAAATTTATTGTGGATTGTATAATGTTTTTATTTTCCTTTGGGGGATTTGGGTTATTAGATTGTTTGAAAAAACCAACCTTGGGAACAAATTATTGCACCTGCAGAATTTTGTTGTTGTAAAATGAGGAAACAGCGAACAGTTTTAAATGAAAGTGATGCAATCAAAATGTAATCGCGTAATGATTCGTACCTCAAATTAATAATGTTGATGTCAACTAGTATCAAATTATCCAATTACACACACGGATTTTTAGTATTTTTACACATTAAATCTTAAAAAATAAATGCTCGTACGTAAAGTGGGTAAATTAACACTATCAAGTAACTGAAAATTTTTGTTCTTACCTTGTTTTCATGTCAATGTCACGAAAAATGGACTACTCTTAAAATACATTCATCATTTAAAAATACACTTTTAAAATGTCTAGTATGTTTAGTAGCTTCCACCTCGGACGAGCATGTGCGTCCAAAACTTCCACGCAGTTTATATCCCAAAAACTTGTTGCTGCGAATTATCTGCGAGATGAAACACGCCATGTTTGATTACTCGGATGCGTAAATTTAAACGCACATAAAAATAAAATAAATTTAAAGTACTACGAAAGAATTTATAAACAATTACTTATTTTAAATAAAAATTTGAATTCTAAATCACGCCTTTCTTACCTAAATTGAAAAATTCGTCGGTTACAATTCCGCAATTTGCAATATGGCGGCGTTGTTAAATTTGCCGGTAACAAGCGAACAAACCGTAAAAAGCACCTGCTACTTCGCATTTAAAAAGAAATAGTTTCCAAAAATAGTAAAAAATTGAAATAAAAAGCAAAACCCACGACGTATTCAATACTTTTTTATTTTTATGATGTTTTACATTCGGAGTAGTTATAAAAACCGTACGACTCATCCATTTTTCTTTTTAAATATTTTTATAAGGAAGAAAACGGGATTTCCCATCACAAAAACATGAAAAATTTGTCATTTTTTAAATGTTTGTTACATTTCTTAAAATTCATCTTAATTAACAACCATCATTTTATTTTATTTTATTCCACTAATCTTATTGTGCTTAAATTAGAAATGAATTAAACGTGCTTCAGCTGGAGTCTGCTCGATTGGGCAATAAGGACATTTTAACCTGAAATAAAAATATAGAAAAAAGAAATCCAGTGCTACGTTAAAAATATTCACAGAAAAACGAGTGATTTGTCATAGGAAATAAATAAATAACAAAAGGTGTAAACAAACATGTTTCTGGCGTACTTGTTTCCACTGGCCAATTTGTTAAGTGCGTCTCTGGATATAACATGGCCGCATATTAATCTCATTGGGGGGTTGTTTTCCGTGCTTTGCTGACGGAGGATTGGGCAGGCAAATACAGAGTGGTAGCGGTATTCACGACCTAAGTCGATCTCGATCTGAAAATAGTGAGACATTTTTTGAATTTCTGACAAATTTAAACCAAACCGTACGTACGGGCAACTCATCTCTGCTACTCCATACACCGGTCACTTGGCGCTGTAACATCACTTGTTTGATATTTAACAAAGCAGGTAATGCGGTACAGCCTGCGTTGATGCTAAAAAAAATCATATATTCATTAAAATTAATAAAATTTCATAAAATATTAACAAAAAACGTAAATTTTAACCAGTACCAAGCAGATAAAGGGCTATCCACGGATAATCCAAGCAAGGCACATGCGTCTCTCGTGAATAAATCGCAGATATCTATCCAGTGAATCGGATCTAGCAAATAACTGTAAGGAGAACCATTGATTCCTTGCCGAATATAGAGTAAACTGCCCATCAATGCTTGAATATCTTGAAAAAATAATAAAAATCAATAAAATATTTAAAAATTCAGAAAAATAATTTTCCAAATAAAAATTAAAGATAAATAAAAATGTTTTGGGGATTTTTTTACCGGCTTCGTGCTGCAAAGCGAACATTGGGAAATTCTGTCTCGCGTATTGAACAATTTGTTCTTGTTTATCTACTCCTTGCGATATTAATTCAATAAACATTAGTCGGTGTAGATTAAATTCCAACTTGCTGTTTTGTTGTTTTAGATTGTGACGATTTTCCTGCGCCCATCTTTAACCAAAAAATAAAAATTATTACATAAAATAATTCAAAAATTTGTAAATTTGTAAATTTGTAAATTTTAAGTATAAACGCAAACTGAACTGTAACGCAGGTTGAAGATTGTGATGTTTAAGCGCGTCTAAAATTCGATTTAACTCGAAAAACGGTTCTTTTTTGTTTTCATCAATTGATAATCCTGCTTCCTAAAATTTTTTTTTTTACAGTTTTATCACAATTTCTTACAAAAAATGTCAATTTTTAAATCAAAACCTTCACTAATTCCTCTCCAATATCCAACATTCCTTGTCGGTAAAAATGTTCGCAAATCACTTGATTTAAAAGCTGTGTTCGCTCATTTCCTTCAAAAACTTCTTCACTACTCGTTGCACCGAACTCAGCAATAAAGTTCTGCAAAAACATAAACATAATTGCACCAAACTCTGCTATAAAATTCTGCAAAAATATAAAAAGAAAAACAACCACGACATTTTTAATTACTGCATGTTTTCAATGAAAATTTTTGTGTTTATTTTTGTTTGCTTACTCTGTCGATCGCTTTTCCAACTTTAGAAACGGTGCTGTGTAAATCTCGATGTTCCGAAGCGACTCTAGCAACCGTATCTTTTATTTTCTTGATGCATTGTGCCATAATAAGAATCTGAGTCGTCACAATTTCATTTTGACCTGGAACTGAAAATGCGAAAATTGCGCAGTTTTTAACACGACGATTTAATTTTGCAAGATATTAGAGAAATGCGTTGGTTAACTTACATTCTGCAAGTTCACGTTGAAGGTTACGAACATACTCGACTAAATCCTGCAAAGTTTTTTCCGTGTGCTCTTTAATTCCAGTGAATTTCGACAATACTTTGTCCAATTCTCTCTCCACTGCTAAGCAGGAATCCATTTTGTTTTGTCATAACAACATCTCGTGACGTCATCGATTTCTTAACTTTTAACCAAAAATTAAAATAAAATTATATTTAATATATTTTACAATTTTACACCTAATGTATTACTAAAAAATCACATATTCAAGTTATTCAATTTTTTGATAACATTTACAGTTATATTCTGTGACGTCACAGACCGACGTCATTAGATTGCAAACAGTAACACTAAATTTTACTATTATTGTTGAAAATGTGGCGTAATATACACCAAAAATTTAGAAATAATTTATTGAAACATAAAAGTTAATTTTGTACTCCAAAAAATAAATTTCTAACACTACTACGTCATTTGTATACCATCCGGTACTTCTCGCAAATGAAACCGACAGTGGTAAGCTCGCAAAATTTCACCTCAATTATCCCTTTAAAAACAAACATTTCACTTACACGAATTACTAAAAACCACTTCAAAAATTTAATAAAAAAATATAACAAATATTGCAACTAAAATCAACACCAAATTTACGAAAAATAATTTTTCTACGCGTAAAAAATGGGTTGACCACAAAAATAAATTTTATTCAACAGCTAATGTTTTATTTTTTAAAATTCCAGATTATGAACTGAAACAAGACAACTGGGATACTGTAAAAATTAGTGAAATGTGGGTGAAACTTTTACTACTACTGGCCTATCTCTTGGCCTTGTTTATCGTGTCACGTCTTCTGGAAGCAGCAGCTTGGTACGAAAGTGGATTTCTTCCTTATCGAATCCTTGATCCTTTTTCCTTGAGTGTGAGAAAATTAAAAAGGATTTTGGAAACTCGTGGGATGAGCTACGCTGGATTAGTGGAAAAACAGGAATTGACGAGTCTTGTTCAGTCGTCAGGTGAGAGAAAGCGTTGAAAATTTTTCGTAAGAAATTGTGTCAAGTTAATTTTCTGCGTTTAAGTGATAAAATTATGCTTATTTACACTAACGGAGTTTTTATAATGTTGTTTACAATGTTTGAAATGAATTTTTTGACAAATAACACGTAAAAATTAATTTTTGCAAATTGTTTGTTTGATTGTATAATTTTTGTACTTGTGTGCCAATAATTAATTTTACTATTTTTTTGGCAAAAAAAAATATTTTAAGCGATTTTTTACAATTTAAAAAAAAATTTTGACATTTTTTTCTGCATTGAAAATTTTATTTTTGAATTTTTTCTTGCGAGAAAAATTTTCAGCAACTTATCTTGGTTAAAAAATTATTTTCTGCCTTTTTTGATGTTTCAAAATTTATTTTTCGTGAATATTTTGACTGTATCTGCAAACTTTCAATTACAGGTGACGTCGTAGAAGGAGAATTAGTAGATGCCCTCGAAGATGAAGAACGAACCGAAATGTCGTCGTCTCCTCGTCCCACTCAATTCACGGGAGCGAGCCACTTCTACGAAGAAGTCGAAGACACCAAAGATAGTATTTGGTTAGTTCAAGTAATATCTAACTCCGGAGCTCCTCTTCTGAGTGACGTCATCTGGAAAAACCTCCAACGTCGAGTTGCACCGTTCGGAGTTCGAACTGGAATATTCGACTGCACGATTGACCACAGGTAAATTTTCATTAAAACAAACTCCAAAAATTCAAATTTTCAAAATAAATTTTTACTTGTAGACTTTGTAAACACAAAGGATGGAAGTCAAGTCAACTTATTTTAGCAATGCCAAAAGGTCAACGAGTGAAAGACAACGTTATTCTTCATTCCTACCCCGTAAAACCTCAAGTAGTTCGATTAGAACCAGTAATCCACTGGATCCGCGAGTTATTAATGACGCGCGTTCATCAGATCCAATCTCTAACCGAACTAAAATCTGATTGGCTCGAATACGAACCCGATCAAAAGAAATCCGAAGTTCGAGTTCTGTTCTTTTCAGTTTTACTCGACCCGCCATTGTTTTTACTCGCGTTAGGAGTGAAATTCTCAGGTCGGATCAAAGTTGGAATGATCCAGATCAAAGAACATACCAAAGATAAAAACAAACAAATTCTTCAAGATGAGTTAATCGTCACTAATAAAATCCCGGCTTATTTAATCGTAACTCCAGAACGGATTTTCACTTACGGTCAAAGAATCGGTGAATATTTAACCTACCGAAGAATGGAATTATTTTTAAAAACACTTCGACCCGAAGTAAACGACATTTTTGTGTTAAGCCTAATCCTCGTGAATTTGATCGTGAGTCTCGATCTCCTCTTCGTTCACGACAACTGTACCTTATTCCGACACTTGATCATCTGTTTCTGGAGACTCGGAAAATTCAATTTTTTGCTATTTTTAACTTGGTTATTTCTCCTAGCCCTCGCTGCTTTTCCATTAATGGACTCGATTTCGGAGTTAGGCTTAAAATTAATCCGAGTTCTCAACGGCAGTGACGTTGCAGCGACGATTCGAGACAAATGGCAGCAATGGAGGTTCCTCCAACTCAATCTTTGTATTTTTTTCTTCGTATTTAGCTGGGCGATAATCTCACTCTGGAAGAAAATCCGACCTCAAGATGTATCAATAATTAACCCTAACACTTCGTCTTCGACATCCATCTCCGAATGGTGGTCAGTTTCCTTGGACTCCTACCTAATGGATTGCTTTTTTCGACCAATCGCATCCTTAGCTCAACCAATAACTCCATCAGACCTCGATTTAGAAGAAGGGATGGATTTACTAATCGAGAGATTAGCTGTACCTAATTTATGGTTACATTCCGCGATTCCAACGGATTATGTCAAAAGTTTACCAATTTGGAATTTTCGGTCTTTGAGAAATGTTGTTAGTAGTGAAGAAGAAACTGATGGATCATGGGAAAGTGACGTCAGAAGTAGCGAAGACGAAGGGGACGGAAGGATATTGAAGAGTGAGGTTCCAGTTGGGATGATCGCTGTGAATGAATGTGCCATTTGTTTGGATGTTTATAGAAATAATGTTGTTTTATGTGGATTGCCATGTGGACATAATTACCATCAACAGTGTATTTTAGTTTGGTTGTCACGTGATAATCATCATTGTCCGATTTGTAGATGGCCGAGTTATAAGAGTAAAATTCGGTCTAAACAACAAAATGATTAAAGGAATGGAAAAAGTTGACGTTGGAACAAAGTTTTTGTTATTTCCAAAAAGATGAGTTTTTTTAAAATGTAACATTCCATGTACAATGTTTTGTTTTGTTATATTTTATTATGTGTAAGTATTAATATCAATATTGATTTCAGTGATTGTTTTGTTTTGAAAATAAATAAAGTGAAAATAATAAAAAGCAAATCTTCCAATAAAAATTTAAAAAAAATTTCAAAGTAATATATTTCCAAAATATTTCGAAATAAAACATTTTTGCTGAATATTGTTGTGTTTTTTTAATAAATAATACGTAATCCCTCGCCAACCGCGGTTCATTTTTCGTGTCACAAAATTTGCTTGTATGTGGAAATTTTTGCGTTTACGCGGTTTTCAAGGAGTAAAATTTTGTTAAATCAGCGTAAATCTAACTTTTTAGAGGTTAGATGTTACATAAAGCATTTTTCTGTTTGTTTTCACACTAAAATGTTTTATTTGTGAACTTGCCGACCGACGTTTCATCAACCGCGGCGTTTTTCAGGAAATTCCTGAAATATATATTCCTGTTTAATCTACCGGTATATCTAGATACGTATGTCAATGTTCAGACTTTGTCACTGGAAACATGGAACAGATACTTTGCAAATGAAGGCATAGATTAACAGATTAGCAGATTAATTAATTTAAATAATTTATCGGTATTTACGCAAAAATTGCAGAATATTTTTCACAATTTTATGCTTTAAAAAAAAATTAGATATTTATTATTTTAAAAATTTTACAACAATTTTGTTAATTTTATTCATTACACTAATTAGAACAAACTTTGTTATTTGTTTTATTTATTATTATTGATTGATTTTCTTAACATTCACAAAAATATTTGATTTTACTGTTAATATTTTTAAAAAATTTTATATACACAACAAGTGACAATTTTCTATTTAATACACTATAAATCTCGATACAACAAATTAAATTATTCAACGTTGAACCGAGATTAAAATGTAATAAATCTAAACATCAAATGTTAAAAATAAGTAAATAACAAAAAATCATTTCTAAATTTTAAAATATTTTAGTACAATTCTTATCAATTCATTTTCAATCCATGGCAGTGTTTGACACTTAAAAAATTTACACACGTTAAAACGAAATAATTTACAAATTTTCAACCAAACATCTCAAAATTTTTCAATTCAAATTTGACCGCGAGTTAATCAAATTAAAATCAAAATTCGGCATTTCCAACGGCGCTAATGGCGGTAAATCAACCGGACTCAACTCCCCGCACGGAGAAATAACAAACGGTGATCCAGAATCTCCTGTGGTAACTCGAAGATGCGTTAATCGATTACTTTGTTCACTTGTCGACGAATTTTCGACATTTGGGTTTCCAATGTTAATTTTTTCTATTTTATCAATATATTTCTGAAGTTGTTGTTTATCTTGTTGGCTTTTTTCCAATTCCAAGACGAGTTGTTGAACGAGACGTCGTAAATCATCGTTGTTCATTCTTAATTCTTCGATTACAGTTTTGTCGTCTTTCGGAGTTTTCCATCCTGATTTTATTAATTCTTCGACGTCTGGAGTTGAGCTGTTTAAGGTTGAATTTGTTGATAAGGTTTCACCGTCGTTTTTTAACTCGATTTGTGGACTTGCGATTGGAGATGTTTGTTTATTTTTGATGAGAAATTGTAAAAGTGAGTCGTTTTCTTCCATTGTTCGGTAAATTGCAAATTGTAGTTCTTCTGATGTTGTTTCTGGATATTGTGACACTGTTTGTTCCGAATCTCCGCGTTCGATTTCACTTAATTTCTTCTTTTGAAGCGTTCGACGTAATTTTTCCGCTTGCTGTTGTTTAAATCTAGGATGTAACAAATTTAGCATTTAATTTCACTAATTATGACCATCAAAATAATTTCTGGAATCACATTTATAATATTTTATAAACTCACTTCGTTACCGCTTCTTGTCGAACGTGATAATCGTGTTGCAAGCGAAGAGATTCGAGAGCTTTTTCGGATTGGGTGTTGTCCATCGCATCTTTGAGTAACTCTATTAATAAAGTACATACCAATAATCTGTATTTAATCCATATGTTGACATTTTTAAGCAGACAAACCAGCAGCTTTTTTGTGATGACCGACAGCTTCCTCGAATTTGCCGAAACGAACACAATTTTCAGCTTTACGATGTTGCTGGTGAGCCTGTTACACGATCAAATATTGTAAAAAATTGTTTGTGTTAAATATTTGTCGGAATTTAAAACGAGAAATACATTTTTTTAACATCTTACAGCATTCAGCGACGACTCCATCTTTATTCAGTGGCAATAATGATGGTTATTGCGAGTTCCGATTCATTTCTGGGGTAACTGCTAATGACGTCACGAAATCTCAGCGATCAATACAATGCACAAGTGATTTTGACGTCACAGAAATATTCTTGCGCAGTCGTCACATTTATTCCCAGGGTTCACCATTACTTGTCATTGATCATTTTCCTATGGTTTGTAAAGTTTCTCACTTTATGTTTGAAATTTTTCATGGGATGATGGGATTTTAGTTTAAATTACACAATTTTTCAAAGGTTCTTCGCGATTTTCCACATGTGAGAAAGTGGAAATTAAAATCGGAAACTTTTCAACAGGTAAGCAAAATTTGATATTTGTAAATGGAATTTCTTGGATTGATGGTCAATGTTCGAACAAAGTTAAATTCCATGAAAAATCAGGAAAGCAATATTTGGAGCAAAGGCTAAATAATGCAATACAATAGAGCACGTTAACATTGTTGCATATGCAATAAACTTAAAACACAAAAATACTATCGATTGTACAATCGTAAATAAATTTACTTAACACTATTTTTTTTAAATGAACAAATCACTGATATTAGAACAAACCGAAATGCAGGCAACAGTGGAAGCAATGGCAAACCCATGCCACTACCCCAAAACTGTTACCACTCAATAACCCCTTTCTCACCCAAGGCCTAAAGACAACAATTGCTGTATTACATTTGTAGTTAATTTATTTGCCAACGGGTAATGATTTATGTGCAGAATAGTTATTTTTCAAATACAAATTTCTGATATAAAATTTCAGAACAGCAAATTACAGAAGCACTAAATATTCCGATTAGTAACAATAAAAAAATTCCTTTGCTTTCACCTATACGTATAGTATCAAATTCTGAGTTTGATATTGTACACTCCGAGCGGAAATTCTCAATTGTTGCACGAAGTAGTCGTTGCGTGAGTCCTACTGATCGCAGGTGAATTGCACTAAACAAATCAAAGTGATAGAATAATTATTACTCCGTAAAATTTTACGTTACCATTTATTTTAATTACGCTCTTGAAAATGTTTCCAAATATTGTGAGTTCTTTGGAAAATAAAGCGCAATATTTTCCGGGAAATATTTCGTCTGAACAAAGTAATAACTGCAATTCAGTGCATGGCAAATTTCGGATGAACAAATAAGAGCAGATGTAGGAGATATAACTGCAGCAAAATTTAAGTCTACAAACGTTACTGGCTTGTACATTGATTTTTTAACCATCTCGTGAAATACTCCTCTCTGGGAATTCTAAATTCAGAAGAAATGAAACATCTTGAAATTATTATTTGTGGATATCTTACAGTAATAATGATGTCAGTTGGAGAGTTCTCTTGAGTGCTAAACGTAAATCGTCCGTCATGTATTAAATCTTCCAAACTTTCATAAGGGATTTTATAATTGTCAACGGCTAAAAAAGCTAATATCACGCTATTATAGTAAAAAGCAACAAGTAAAATGAAAATGGACAATGTAGTCGTTAAAATTTTTGTAGAAACAGCTCGTGATTGTATGAAGTTGTATCCTGAAAAATAGTAACCAAGTCTGTTACGAAATTGAATAAGAGAATTAACATACCTTGAGATGGATAAACTGAGATTGAATTCAGTACCATTATATTTGCAATATTATAGCAACAGTGGTGCATGTTGAAAGATACTTGGTTAAAAAGTGAGCATAATATTAAAAATATGCAAACGGCAGTAATAGTACAAATAAAAATCCAAATTTGCGCAGTAAATGGTTTAATATAAATTGACGAAAAAATTAACTGGTGATTGCGCTTATATTTTATATTAGGAATAATAACTACTGAATCGCTGGTATGTAATTCAGAAGAATGACTAAGATATTTCTTGTACTTCAGCGCAATTGGAAATGGCTCACCGCTTATGTCAGCTTCCTGTAGATTACAAGTACAGCAAGTGTACAAAATGTAACTAAAATACACTTACAGTTTTTATATGGTAACATACATTATTTATCAATTTTTGCACTTGTTGATTCCACACATCTGTTGGCTGCTTCTTCTGTTGTATGATTACATACGAAGTGCTAAATTTTTTACAAATGTAAAAATTAATTTAAAAAAAAAGCGATTAATCATGTCACTCACTTGAATCCTAAATATTGCTGAAATAATTTCATACTGCTGTAGCCGTAACCTGTGATATCGTATCGTCCATTTGTCAGTTTAACTGATACTACTGGTGGGAACTATTGCATAAAATATACTCTTTTGTATTGTACTTGCAAAACGATTATTAAGTGCAATAAAATAGATAAAACAAACGTTAAAAGTAGTTGCAATCAAATTAATTTTTCTTAAAACTGGTAACGTGTCGTGCGTATTTGTCCATTGAATAGAATTATTCAAGTAAACTGCAATTTTTTGACGATATTGAATCTGCAGTTTGAGCACCATCCATTTCTGAAAATTGTTGATGGTGCTAAATATGGGACATTTGAATAATACATGTCTTCTTTAGAGAGTATAATACCTCCAATAGATTGGTACTTGGTGTGATTATGTATATATTGCTGTCTACTCTTAAATTACTTTGTAAAATTTTAGAATTGAGAAAAAAATCAGTTTGAGACGTGAAAATAAACAACCAGTGAAAATGTTTGTAAAGTATTTGCTCCTAAGAAAATAATTTAGTGATTACGCAAATCTATTCTGCATATTTATATTTTTTTACAGTTTGGATAATATCTTGAAGACATGGAAATGTACACCACACAACAATGTATTGCTGATTTTGATTTTGACTGATTAAATCAAAGTAAGATTTCGACATTTTGAGTGGATTATGAATAGTATTTGCAATGAATGCACTGGATAGCTTGATAGTAAGAAATGCAACGTCTATTAAAAAATAAAATTAGTCATGAACGAGGAAAATCATAAAATTGCTGAAACAATTGTATTACCATTGCAGTCAGTCAAAATTAATAAATTTATCCAATGTAGTTTTCGCGCAAATTGAGTCAGAATATTACTAATATCACTTCTTTCTTGAATTTCTTTTGCTAATGTACAATGTACAGTTTTAGTGAGAAAAAATTTACAAAGTCATTTAGTGTGCTAGAAGTAGATAATATCCACGTACCTGAACACGAACTATTCAGAGAAACTACATTTGAATGTACTGCAATAAACAACACAATTAGCGTACAGTAATGAGCAACTGACATTTTTCTAATCCTTTTTTCTGTGAAATCTTCGAGAGCGAAATAAAACCCTTGCGGTGTAAAATTACTGAATTCTCTTGACAACGTTCGCCAAAGAATTATTGATTTCTAATAAAGCTAGTCGATCAATATTTCTCTACTCTAATGAATGTGTAACACTCTTAATTCCTCTAACAGTGTTGACAAACTGTCTCATGGTGTTTGTTGCAAACAAAGTCTAGTTTCTTTGTAAATATTACAAAATAGTAAGCAGTTGGCTAGACTCTAGACTGTGACATGAGTTTTGTGCGTTCAAATTTATTTGTCCATTGAATAGAAGTGCCTGTATCTTAACATGCCCCAATTTTCTGGCGAAATCTATCCTTTAGTCTGAAAGACAAATCTCTAACAATTGATTACGTAATTGCTAGAGATACACCAGGACAGTTTTAAATCTATAATTAACTTTTTTTTTACAGAAAGAAGTGTTCGATTTTTACTGGAGAAGTATTGAGTTCAAATATATTTTATTACCAGATGTTTTGATTACAATTTTTACAATTAGTACAGAGTTCACTTTAGTTTTATGTTTATTTCAGGCTCTGTGCGAAATGTATCGTAGTTGCTGTAGTTACTAAATTAACAAAGTTTGAAAATAATTTTTCACATAGGCATGTTCGTATTTTACTTGTGCATAAAAAAGCTCCCATCAAGCGTCGGACATCTTGCTTTGGCAAAAAATACAATTAACTAACCTTTAATGTATTGCTTAAATATTGTTATCTCGATTAAAAGAATGACCATCGAGAGAACGATACCGAGTATCAAAATAAGAAATGGCAACAATGCTTGAGACAAATGTATTTGATCGCTTTCATGTCCAATTGATTTGCATGCGATTTGCCATTGATCTGCACTAAAAGGCGCCAAAGTTTTTGCTAAAATTCCGTTGGACCTAATGTGGTGAACACTATTTTGACAACAACATTAAATACTTTATACTGTTGCAACATCTCAAAATTAGTAATCACGTTAACCAAACTTACGATCTGGTGAAATATTCAACATATTGTGAATTCTTCGGAAACAAAATAACATTATCAATTGAGAAATATTTTTTACGAAACACGACATAGTCACAGGTCAAGTTTGCACATAATTCACTTGAACAAAATAAAGCATAATTTTCTTCCAAAACAAGCTTACATCCTTCCTCAAAACTACTGACAGATTTACGTTTTAATTTGTTTCGTAGATTTATAAAAGTGTCAGACATCGAATTCTGTGAAATTATGACCATGTATTATATAATATATCAAAACTTAAAATTTTATTAGTTTTTTGAAAATTACCTCAAGTAATTTATTAATAGAAGATCCTGGAACGGAACCGTATCTAAAGCTACCATCTTCAATTAAATCAGTGATATCTTTAAAAGGAATTTCGTACACAGATGCAGCAAAAGTTGATGTTAAGAAACTTTCGTAAAAAGTTGCGACCAGTAAAATAAATAATGATGGTACAATCACGAATATTTTCATCGCATTTGAGGTCGTAGTAAAAACATCAACACTTTCACCTGAAAATATTTTTCTTAAGAAAATGCTGACGTGCTTACTGCTATTATACACTACCAGTACACACAAAAATAATACAAATGTGTTCAATTATTAATTGAACACTTGGCCGTAAACGACAATGATCTTCTGCGAAAAGAGATACAAAAACGCAAAGAATAACAATTGCTGTAAAACAAATCCAAACGGTGGAGTTAAATGGTTGGCCATAAATATAAAATACGCTCTTCTGCTTTTTGGAGGTATATTTCATGTTTCTTATAAGCACTAATTCGGTAGCGACTACTACGCTTGATGTGTAGGATGTGTTGATTGCCATAAGTTTTGTAAAAGGTGGAAGTGCTCCTGTCAAGTCGAATTTCTACAATATTTTTTTTTTGTTATGCATTGGTTTCAATTAATTACAAACGCATAATTTATGGACAAACCACAAAAAAGTTTACAATTAAGTTACTTATAAAACAAACAAAAAAATTTTACTTTAGGAAAACCCTAGGTACACGTGAAGGCGATGTTATTTTTCTATGTTTCTGCGCCAAAGGTTTTGCGTTTGCTCAGACCTGGTGCGAGCAAAAGAGGTGAGTTGTATATTAACCACTGTTGCAACGAGTATGCTTACAGTGATGTAAATACAATTTCTTTGCGCAATTTTAGTGATAAAATAACGGAAAATCTACCATATAGTCTGAATTTGATTTCCAGTGGGTTGCATCTGAGGCTGCTTTCAGTAGTGTCAGGATATCCTGGAACCACAGTTTTTTTTTCATGTTGTTTCTGTTTTATGTGACATAAAGTCTTGACAAAGAGTGTGAAAATTGGTGGTTCAAATTCAGATTAAATTATGTATTTTCCATGATTTTTCTATTGAAATTTTGCAAGTAAGTTTGTGTTTGCACTGCCTGAGCGATGAAACAGTCAAACTCACTGCAGCAGGGTGGCTGATGTAACGTTTTTGCACGCACTCACGCCTCTCTGCAACTATTGCAGTACCGCAAAACCGTTTAGGCAGAAATATAAAGGAGTACCACGCTTAATACATATATATGTAGTTTTCTTGAAATAAAATTTTGTTTCTGTTTTGTAAGCGAAGGTAAATTTTTCTTTGGATCAGCCCTTGTATTATAAAGTTTTACTAACATTGTTTTGTATCATTCTCAACTGTGTGTTAAATGGAAATTCAGCTTGGGTTGCTGAGAGCATATGTTTCTCTACCATTTGATAATTTAGCCTATCGAACAAAAATGGTACACGTAATGACAAGTGAATGCGGATATTATGCGAATTACAATATTTATCTTACTTAAATCTTAAATGTTGGGAAAGTACTTCCAATATGTTGTGATACTTTACAGCTCTTACTTCCACTTTTCCGTTTTGTTTTCTGGCAAAGAATACTGGTGGAAACTACCGTAAAGATTTAAGAGCATAGATAGCATCATGTTAATTGTTATAATACTTGTAACTCACATTAAAAATTGAGGTTTTTAACGAAATTCCATTTAAAATCGGTTCCAGAGACTGAAGTACAATTTTTTTGAAGTTTGTAATTTTACTTTCTGACGTTTTCACCTGCCAGATGATTTGTTTTCTATTTGGATAGCGCAATCGATAAATTCCCCAATTCTGTAAGTAGTTAACTGTGCTACAATAACGATCTACCACAAATTTAACTAGAATTCAAATTTCCTACTGCATTGCTGGTTGGAACTAATACGAATATATTGCTGTCGGCTCTAATGACATTGTTTAACAATATTGTGTCATTTATATATTTTGAGTGAGATTCGTATACCAAAAGCCAATGAAAAGATCTGTTGAAACAATTGTCCTAAAAGTTTGAAAATTTTTTTATTTTAAACTTTTACGTTTGACATGGCTTGAAAATTAAATAAACTCAAAAATAACCAGATTTTGTAGAAGAATTCTAAATAAAAATTTGTATTCAGGAGTTAAAGGGTTATTAAAGTTATGCAGATGAAACATAAGGGCATTAATCCTTGGAAGTACAATACCTTCCGCACTGGAGGGCTCCGCCATCAATCGACGTTGTCGCCGCCCTGAACAGGAGAAGGTAAAGCTGACCTACGTTCCAGGATTAAGGCCCTTACGTCTCATTTGTATAACTTTTTAATCTGTGGTTGCACAGTAGATCGTAATTATAATACTGACTTCGTAGGTGACATCAAGTAGACAACTTGCTCTGCATCTGATGATAACGTGGTGTTCATTATTGTGTTTAAAAAACGTAGCAAATTTTTGAGTTAGAAAACCATTTAACGCGAAAATAACAGTTGTTTGGATATAAACGTGAGAGAACCTCCAACTTAATTCATTAACATAACCTTGAAAGTAAATGGTTTCCAAATTTAAATTATTTTTAATATTGCGCTTTTTCATTTACCGTACTGTACCTTCAATGTCCGTGATAATCAATATCTTTTTCCAACGACTTAACTCAGCAAATTTAACCAAAATATTCGTCATGTCTTCGCCTTAAATATATAAATGGTTAGAAATTAAAATTTTAGTGAAAGTTATAAACTTACTTGATTTACTGTCTGACAAAATTCCAGCTACCGGAATTGTCAATGCAACAACTATTATCACGTTGTAAAACATGGTGATAGACAAGTGTTAGTAAACTGAGTGAAGTGTGATAACGTATTAATAAATAAGACTTTTCCATGACGACACAATCAATCTATTGACAGTAAAATTTAATTTCAGACAAGAAATTGCAACGACTCACGCAAAGAAACTAACTCGTCAGCACAAATGCACAATTGTAAATTAGATTAACGAAAGTTTGAACAGATTAAACTGAAACGTAGATGGTTATTCTAAGGATGGAAGAAATGATTTGTTAATAATTCAGTTTGTTTAAATTATCATTGTACGGATGGTTTAAAAATTTATTTTATCTCGTTTAATTTTTTAAGTGCGTGCTTGCGTGTTTATTTTCATACAAATTTTGCAATAAAAATGTACTGTTTTTCTGTTCAACAGCATCTGGCGGTGAGAAGTCCGTAATTACTTAAGTGGTGTACTTTTTTTTTTTTAACTCAATATATTAATTCTAGTTGTCGAGTAAAGTGCACACGCGATAAAAACTAATCTATGTAATTATACAGTACACGCTTATAATTCTTTCAGAAAAAAACAATTTTATTGAGACTTTTGACGTGTTTTTGCTTTAAAAAGTCGTAATGATTTGAATAATTTGTTACGAAATTAGATATGGACTTGGACTAATTTATCCTTTTATGCTAGATGTTTTAATTGCAATTTTAATTCTGTGTGAATTTATGACAGTTTATTCATGTGAAAATAATTTCAATTGTTGTTGTACCTGAGATGTTAAATTTTTGAAATAATACACTCATACTTTTAGTCCTCCACCCTAGTATACAAACGCGCCATCAGGCTAGTCGAATGTCTTATCTTGGCAAAAAATAGAATTAAGAAATTTCACTATCTACGTATTAACTATTATCTCAATCAGCAGAACTACTAACGAGACGGCGACACCGAATGTCAAAATAAGTAGTGGTAACAATACTTGAGACAAATGAATTTGTTCACTTTCATGTCCAGTTTGTTTGCACATGCTTTCACGATGATTTTCATTAAAAGGAGCCAATATTTTTGCTAAAATACCGTTTGACCTTAGATAATGAACTCTGTATTAAAAACAGTATTAATAGTATTAATTCAGAAAGTAAAAATTAGTAGACGTACGATCTGGAGAAATATTCGACGTACTGCGAATTTTTCGGAAATAAAATAGTGATATCAAGTTTGAAATATTTTTTACGAAGTACAACATAATCGCATGTCAAATTTGCACACAATTCACTCGAGCAGAAAAAAACATAATTTTCTTCTAAAACAAGTTTACGTCCTTTCTCAAAACTGTCAACAGATTTAAGTTCTAATTTACTCCGTAAATTTATAAAAGTTTCAGACATCGTCATCTGTAAAATATATCATCTTATATTAATCTATCAGGACGCAATAGTTTTGTAAAAATTACTTCGATTAACTTATTGATCGACGATCCAGGAACAGAGCCATATTTAAAGCGACCATCATCGATTAAATCAACAATATTTTTAAAAGGAATTTCGTACACGGATGCAGCAAAAGTGGACGTTAAATAACTGCTGTAAAAAGTTATAACCAGAAAAACAAATAATGATGTAACGATCGTGAGTACTTTCATTGCCTTTGACGACGTCATGGTAAAAACTTCAATATTTACACCTGAAAGTACATTTCTCAAAAAATGTTATGTTTGATGATATACAGAAAATTACCCTACCTTTGCATAGAAATATAATACATAAGTGTTCAAATATCCATTCATATGTCCAGAAATGGCAATGATGTTCTGCGAGAAGAGATAAAAACACGCAAAGAATAATCGCTGCTATAAAACAAATCCAAACGGCTGAGGTAAATGGTTGGCCATAAATGTAAAACACGCTTTTCTGTTTTTTGGAAGTGTATTTGATGTTTCTTATAAGCACATATTCAGTAGCAGTTAAAATGCTCGACGTATGGGACGCGTTGGCAATCATATATTTTGTAAGAGGAGGAAATGCTCCTGTCACATCAAATACCTAAAACATTTTTCAATTGCATTTTTAATTTTTGATTAAGTTCAACATTTCACATTTTTACACTAACATTGTTCTCTACCATTCTCAACTGCGTATTAAATGGAAATTCAGCTTTACCTGCCGGAAGAATATGTTTCTTTACCAGTTGGTATTCAGTCCTGCTGTGCAAAACATTACAAAGAAATTATTCGACCGCAAATGAAATAAATGTAGTAAATAATATTATACGTAAATCCCAAATGTTGGGAAAGTACTTCCAAAACACTCTGTCGTATTGATTCTTCTACTTCCAATTTTCCGTTACGTTCTTTAACAAATGTTATTGGTGGAAACTGCCATTTAAACATTACAGCAATTTAATATTGTAGTTGCGTATTTCTATTCATAATTTACATGAAAAATTGAGGCTGTTAGTTTAATTCCACTTAAAATCGGTTCAGTAATTTGAGACCGAATTTTATCACAGCCTGTAATGTTATATTTTGTTGATTTTATCTGCCAGACAATTTGCTTTTGTTTTTTGTAGCGTAATTGATAAATTCCCCAGTCCTGTAACTAACAAGTGCATGTTACAGCAATATTCTACAACAATTTAAACAATTTAGTTTCTTACTGAATTGCTGTGAGGAATTAATACAAAAATGTTGCTGTCAGCTCTTATGACATTGTTTAATGCTAGTGTATCATTCAAAAATTTTGAGTTGGATTCGTACAATAAGAGCCAGTAAAACGACCTGTTGAAAATACCTTCCTAAAAATTTACACAAAAAAATAAGGTGTGAAAATGTTGATAAATTTGACAAACTACTGTAATTTAAATTCTAAAATAAAATTTGCGCCAAGTTACTAAACTTCGCGAATTAACGTTCACTTTTTAGCATAATTACAGTACTAACTTCATTATTGTTAACATCTCGTAAACAAGTTGTTTTACACCAGATGATCGCGTGATGTTCATTATTGTGGTAAAGAAATTTTGAAATATTTAAAGTTGAAAAACCATTTAAAACAAACATTGTTGTAGTTTGGATATAACCACGATAGAATGTCCTGCTTATATCAATATAATCTAAGAAGTTAGGAGTGGTAACCAAATTTAAAAATCTTCCTGAAATAGCAATTTTCAACTACAGTACCTTCACTGTCGGTAACAATCAATACTTTTTTCCAACGATTTAATTCAACAAACTTAACTATTACATTCGATATTTCTTTACCTAAAGAAAAGTGAAAGAAAGTAAGCAATTAGGAGTATAATTTTAGTGAACGTAATTACTTTGTGCAATTACCTGACATAATTTCGGAAGAAATTCTTACAACCAGTAATGTTAGTCCAACGACTTTCAGATAGTTGCAGAGCATGTTGGTGGACATCCGCTATCAAACTGAGGTACAATAATAATATATTAATAAAGAAGACTTTTCCATGACGTCAATATTGATTTATCGACGGTAAAATTGTTTCACTGAAAAATTGTTGTGACTCACGCAAAGAGTAAATTATAACATCAATAAAGTAACTCAGCACACTTATAAATGAGGTTCAAGAGAGGTTAACAGGTCGAGCAATTACGAAATTTTTCTCCCAAGAGTGATACTTAATTATGACTATAAAATTTAGCTGATGCTTAAATTACCATTAAAAGCTACAAATTTAATTTGTCTGCAATAATTACCGAAGTGCATTGGTCGTGATGTTTACCGTTAAAAATTTAATATAACATCAAAAATGTAATGCGTTTCGTTTTTGTTCAGCGTCATACGGTACAATGTACATAGAAAATAATTGATGAAGTGCCGTATTTCATGTAAACTTAATGTTTTATTAACGCTTGCTTACTGACAGAATGTAAACAATAAGGCAAAAACTACAATTGCAATAAGTGAATGTGAAAAGACGTTTAATTCCCAATTCCCACGCACCATCAAGCACCATCAAGTTAGTGTTCCAATCAAGGGGTGTGCGGATCTCGGATCCGGACCGCAAATTGGACCATTGTCCTGTTTTTTTTTAAATCCAAGATCCGATATCCGATCCGATACGTCCAGTTTTATCTATTTTATCGCGTTTGGTCGTAAGTTGAGTATCGCTTAACAGAAGTTTGACAATTGCGCTGCAGTAAAAAAAATAGTTGCCAGACATTCATCGGAATTCAACCCAACAATGTGTCATCAATTGTGGATTTTGGTACACTTTCCACATTGTTTCTCTGTAAATCGCACGTAATGTTAAAAAAATAGTGGAATTCAAATTCTAATCCATTCCAATTCAAAGAGCATCAATTTGAGATTTAGTGTTCTATTGAAATTGTGGCTCAAAGATTGGTGAATTCACGTTTTAGTTACTAGATTCGTTTTCAAGAATCAAGATAATTCAAATAAACAAACTGTAATGCACTGGCCCATATTTGGACCGATACTTAAGAGCACACATCTCTTTTTAAATTAGATAACGTGGCAAATCAAATGGACTACCATGCGTGCGTTACTGCATACAGTTACGTTGAGTTCAATCGGTATTATTATCAGCAAAATAATAAAAATTATTTTAATACAATAATTAATACAATAATCAATACAATAATCAATACAATAATCAATACAATAATTAATACAATAATTAATACAATAATTAATACTATAATTAATATAATAATTAATACAATAATTAATACAATAATTAATACAATAATTAATACAATAATTAATACAATAATTAATAATAACATAACACAACAATTATACTAAGGCTTCCACTCCTAGACTTAACATTGGACATAATTTAGTTCAATGAAAAAACAGTACTCCGTAGTGGACATGGGTATCATAATTTTAGCCACCCAGCTACTCGCCAGCTTTCCATACGGTTCATCTCGGTGGATTGAACCCGCGAAAATGCGGTAATTTCGCTTAATCAATAATAGTTGACACAATGTGTTTCATTAATACCAAATGTACAGTAGTGGTCAGGGCCGGCGTTAGGCGGTAAGCAGGGTAAGCGTCGCAGGGGGGCGCACGAGATTGGGGGCGCTGCGCCCGAGCTGTGCTGGGTATTAATTTGATGTATATTGCAGTGGCATAACATTTACAATTAACAATAAATCTATTTCTGTGATTGGAATAATTTTTTCTGCTTTTGTATGTCAAATCTCTGAATTGAGGCCGTGGAGTGTTTGGGGGAATTGTCCACCACGCATCCATTCTTAATCTTTTAAAGGCACTTTCTTTTGCAATGAGGATGCTTGCTTGAGGCAAAAATAAGACGATATTTGACCTAAGAAGTTCACGCACTTGACTCTGATTACCTTTTCCAGTCACTTTTTTGTGAGCAGACTAAATTAACGCACATCTGTCGTCAATCTAATAAGATTAACAAGATGAAAATCGCAAAACAGTAGAAATGGATTCTTTTTTTACAAAAACGAAAAGAAAGCCCACCATCATGTGGCGGGCTATCTTATAGTTATTGGTTTGGTTTTTTTTACACTACAGAACAATGTTTCTTTTACGAAAAATTTTATACAATTTTCATTAGTAGTTTTGTTGTGGGTGGGTGTATGGGGCGCCAATTTTAATTTTGCAGGGGGGGGGGGCGACACATAGGATTGCGCCGGTCCTGGTAGTGATACTTGCTGTGAAAGGATTGTATTCAGTATACAGTGAAACTAATCTACTCCGGAACCTCAAAATGGCGTCAAAGTGCGCGTAGTAAAAGCGACTTTTCAAACACGCATAGAAGTAAAACTATGCGTCGCCGGGCAAATGCGTTTGCAGATTCGGACTCAGCGCATCAAGATTGATAAGACAAGATAAAAAAATGAAATTTCGAATGCGCACTTATAACTTAAGTCGTGCCGTAAAAAACTGTGAATTCCGGAACGTTCAGTGGGTCCCATGCGATTCCTGAATACACAAGTTTCACTGTACAATAATTTAATTTATATTTTCAGACAGAAAACGTAATATGGGAATTTAAAATTGAAATTGTATGTTATTGTTCTATCCTGAAAATGCACAAGTATTTTAGATTGTCTATGTCTCAAATATACTTCTTTGCGACAAAATCTCTATGATGCAAATTGCAGTAGCACTTGATATGCCTATTAATAGTACCACAAACACAACCAAGCATTCACCTATGTTGACAGGTTCATACTCAGACTTTTGCATTGTACATTCAGGGCGATCATTTCGAAATGAAGCAAGAAATTCCTTTTGCAGAAGTCCCAAAGATCGCAACCGAATTACACTGAAGGAATTAATAGTTGTAATAGTTGTAAATTAATTGTGCATAAATAATTTTTCATCTCACGCTCTTGAGAATAATTCCACATATTGTGATTTCTTAGGGAAATAAACCGCAATCTGAAGTGACAAATGTGTCGTTTTAACTAAATGGTAGCTGCAATTAAGTTCTATACAAATTTCAATTGGACAAATAAGAGCTGATGTCGGAGAAATGGCTGTATCAAAATTTAAGTCTTCAATAGTTAATGCTTTATACATCGACTTTTTAACCATCTCATGAAACACTCCTCTCGGGGAATTCTGAATTTTAAATTACATTTAGCATTATAAAATAGCACTTATAGCACGTCTTACAGTTATAATATTGTCCAACGGAGCGTTCCGTAGACTCCAAAATGTAAATCGACCATCGGTTATCATATCTTCTATACTTTCAAACGGTATATTGTAATTATCGACTGCTAAAAAGGCTAGTATTACGCTGCTATAGTGAACGTTAATTAGTAGAACGAAAATGGACAGTACAGTCGTAAAAATTTTTGCGGAGGTTACTGGTGACTGCATAAAATTAAATCCTAAAAAAAAGTAATAACTCGTGATACGAAATTTAAAAATGGCATTTACGAACCTTGAGACGGATATAATGATATTGAGTTAAACACCAATATGTTTGCAATATTATACCAATAATGTCGTTTGTAAAAAAAATTTTGGTTAAATAGTGAGCACAACAGTAAAGATATATAGAGAACAATAACAACGCAAATAAAAATCCAAATTTGAGTAGTAAATGGTTTCAGATACAACGACGAAAAAAATTGATGGTTGTTGAGTTTGTATTTTACGTTAGGAATAACAATAACTGAGTCACTTATTTGTAATTGCGATGTATAACTTAAATCATTTATGTATTCCTGTGCGATTGGAAATGGCTCGCCACCTACATCAATTTCCTATATATTGCAAATTAATTGCGACAAGTAATTATTTATTGTTTTAGTTATGACGACAATCATTGATGGTACTGTACATTGTTTATTAATTGTTGATTTTGTTTGTTCCACACATCTTCACCGTCCAAGACCACATACGAAATTCTAAATATTTTAACAAATTTAAAAATTAGTGCATGAAAAAAACAGAAACGTCGATACTCACTTGAATCCCAAATATTGCTGAAATAATTTCATTGCGTTATAGCCAAAACCAGTGATAACGTATTCTCCATTAGCTAAATTGATAGTCACAATTGGTGGGAACTGTGATAAAATCAAAATACAGTATTATTGAATCTGCAGTAATACGGTATATTAATAAATTAAAAATTAAGCAAACATACGTGAAAAGTAGATGCAGTCAATGTAATGCCTTTTAACACTGATGAGGTATGAAATTCAGTTATCCATTGAATCGATGTACCCGCACACGCCCCAATTTTCTTATGAAATTGAAAATGCAATTTGTACAAGATCCAACCCTAAAAATTGTTAACGATGTAGTGACACGCGTACAATAAATATTTCCTTTCAAGATTAATACCTCCATTAGGTTGGTACTTAGTACTAATGCAAATGCATTACTATCTGCTCTCAAAATACGGTTTAAGATTTTGGAATTAACCAAATAATCTTTTTGCGATGCGAATACAAAAAACCAACAAAAATCCTTACGGAATATTTTTTCCTAAGAAAGTTGTTTATTATTGACGCAAATTTAAATTACGGTACGTGTACCCTTTTACATTTTCAGTAATCTCTTGAAGACAAGGCACTGCACACCATGCAATAATAGTTTGCTGTTGTTGACGTTGTTCGCTTAAAGGCAAAGAAGAATTCAGTAGTTTGAACGGATGTGTGATCGTATTTGGAATAAATGCACGTGAAAATTTTACAACTAGAAAAGCTAAATCTAATTAAGAAACGAGATTGGTCGTGTAACGAGAAAAAGATAAGTTGCGTCACTATGTTACCATCGCAGTTAGTCACAATCAACACATTTTTCCAGTTAAATTTTCGAGCAAGTTGAATAAAAGTGTTACTAACATTATTTTTACCTTCAGTACTTTCTGTTAAAATAAAATTTTAGTTAGCATTGAATAAACAACATGGGGAAAATAATCTCAAAGCACCTACCTACACACGAATTGTTTGTACCATTGGAATTTGCAATTGTTACAATGAGCAGCGACATCAGAAAATAATAATTGGCAGAAATATTTAACAATCTTAAAAACAATATTTCCATTGCGTTCTACACAGAGTAATATCAAACTACGTCTTGCCACAACCTAATTCTCTTGACGATGTTTGTGTTACCTTGCGAGCCATTGATTTCGAATAAAAGTAATCAATACCCGTCGTCTATGATAGTCAAGCTTATATGAGAGCTGCAACAACTTTTACGATGTTTACAAAATTCATCATTGGTTTTTTATTGCAAACTATTCTGCGTTTTAATCGATATTAATATGTCTTTTAAAAGCATACTAAGGCTTGTTGTCTAGATTCTAAGCGTAGGTTATAAATCACTTTATTAAATTCGTGTTATTCGATTATAACTTAGTCTTAGTTCGTCGATTTTATTACTTTTTACCGTAACATTTTCTGATCTTTAAAATAGGAAATAGGTACGGCAATAAATCATTTTACTGACTATAACCGTCAATTTGATATATTTCTTTGCTTTTCGCGAAACATGATTGCTGCCTAAAACAGCACTTAACAACAACGGCTAATAAATGACTGTCACGCAGATATTGCTGAAATATAACCCATTTCAGTCAAAATCGATTTTCTAAAGGAAAGTACTGTATGTTTGTTTGTGACGGCCCTTTTTATTTCCGTACGAAAACATCAACAAGGACGAACCACATCAGTTTCCGTAGGATGTAATACCTACCGATTATGTCAGAGGTGAACTCTGACTTCGAAAAAAGCAAAAGATGTCAAAACACCTCTTAAACCCCGACTTTCTCAATAAACGTTACCACTAAACAAGTCATAATTTTATTACGATCAACTTGATGATCATTTCAAGTGTGTCAAAACACTTTTCACCTAGTTTTTCGGGGTTTAAATCCCACTTTAGTGAATTAGACTTAATTTTGCCCCTTTCATTACTCTCAATGATGAGTTTACTCGGATGTGATTCTCATCGTCGCTTGAGGCAACGATGAGAGCGGTTACAAATTTAATTACTAATAGAAAAGAGACATTCGCCATCTGTTTTTCATCCACGCACCCGTCAGTAAGTGCGTGTGTGATTGTGCAGCTTCGATTACCCGGCAGTGGATGTAAAATTTGTGTCAGTTGCAGCGCGCAACTGAAGTTTAGGTTGCACGAACTCTGTGTTTGCGAGTGTTTTGTGTGCTATTTCTCGACCGAGATCGTCTTCGCCGAACACTCCGATCGAGAGTGACGAGCCGCCGCCACAAAGTATCGCATCGTCGACTGTGAGATCGTAGCTAGTGCCATCTGCAGAAGCGACAGAGAGGAGCTGCCACGACGAGCGAGCTTGCTACGAGAACGAAGAATCACCGTCTTAGTTGCCTACATCCTTTGGCAATCGTCGAATCGGAAGATAGCCCACAGGAACACAGATCTCACCATCGTCCTTTGCCCCGCTTCGCGTCCAGTACGGTATGTTAAATTCAAACAACGATTATTCAAACCTACGTTGTTTGAGAACAATCTTGATGAAAATTATTAAATGTAGTGATTAAGTCACCTGTCAAAGATAAGGCAGAAACTGCCGAATCTGAAACACTGACGTAATCAAACCAAAATCACAATTTTAGTACAGCTTATTTTTCACACTGGACATTGTATACAATGTATATTTCTACTTTTATGCAGTAGTGTTGCGAAACTACACCTTTTGCTATGCACTCCAAGTACCGGTAATTAAAAAATTAATCGACGAAAACAAACAGAAAAAATCTAAATTTAAAATAAAAGTTTTGAATTTTTTTCACCAAATTATTTTCACATTTGAGACTTTTGTCTTATTACATAATAGCTATGCAATTTCGCGCAATTAACATCGACTACACTACAGTATTTTGGTACATTTAGTTCTGTTTTGTATTCTTAATGATTGCTTAATAACTTTTTCGCCACTTGTGTTTTGATTTCCGAATATAATGTTGTTTGCGAGGTGTGGGTGGCTTGTCTACATCTCAAACAGATTTTTGCACTAACATCTCAATAGCGCAAATAATTGTAGCACATAATATCCCCATTAGCAACATCAAAAAGACAATTTTGCATTCATGTATTTTCACAGCTTCAAATTCTGATTTTGTTACTGTGCATTGCGAGCGGGAATTTCCTATTGAATGGCGAAATTCTTTTTGCAGAAGTCCCACCGTCCGCAGGTGAATTACACTAAAAGAATTAATCAATACTACTGTATCCATTATTTATGCAACGATGATTACTCTTCTTACGCTCTTGAGAATATTTCCACATATTCAGAATTTTTGGGAAAGTAAACTGCAACGAACATTGGTAAATATTTCGTTTTTATAAAATGGTAGCTGCAATTATACGCCACACAAAATTCAATTGGACAAATAAAAGCTGATGTTGGAGAAATAGTTCCATCAAAATTGATGCCTTCAAAAGCTATTGACGTATGCATTGATTTTCTAACCATTTCTTGAAGAACTCCTCTTTTCGAATTCTGAAATTCAAAAGAAATTTAGTACCGTACCATTAAATCTCTGGTACCGGTACTGTGTCGTACAATTATAACTTCATCTATTGGAGAGTGCTTTAGAGTGCCAAATGTAAATCGACCATCATTTATCATATCTTCCAAACTCTCAAATGGAATATTGTAATTGTCGACTGCTAGAAAAGCTAATATTACACTACTATAGTGAAAATTAATAAGCAGAACAAAGACGGACAATGTAGTCGTAAAGATTTTTGTAGAAAGGACCGGTGATTGCATGAAACTATAACCTAAAAAGAAATAAAATAGTTTGTTTGACCGTTAAAAATTGGGTTAACGAACCTTGAGATGGATATAACGATATTGAATTGAACACCATTATATTTGCAGTGTAGTAACAGTAATGACGTTTGTGAGAAAATTGTTGATTAAGCAATGAGCACAGTAATAAAAATATGTAAATAATAATAATAATGCAAATAATAATCCAAATTTGAATAGCAAATGGCTTCAGGTACGGTGATGAAACAATTAGCTCTTGGTTGCGTTTGTATTTTATATTAGGAATAACAACTATTGCGTCACTTGTATATAATGGTAAAGTATGACTTAGTCGCCCTAAAAACGGTAATGCAATCGGAAATGGTACACCGCTTAAATCAATTTCCTATACCATAAAATAAAAAATAATTGCAATAAGTAAATTATTACTGTGTTTTTCTCATTTTGACTATTATTGAAGTTACTCTACATTATTTATCAATTGTTGCAATTGTTGGTGATACGGATTTGCTTGATGTTTGTTGCTCAGGATCACATATGATATACTAAATATTTTACGAGTTACAGGTGTAACAATTATTCGTAAAAACGATAAATACTGTAGTAACACTAACTTGAATCCCAAATAATGCTGTAATAATTTCATGCTATTGTAACCAAAACCAGTTATAATCAATTTTCCGTCAGCTAAATTAGCAGTAACAAGTGGTGGGAACTGTAAGAAAATTAACATTCTGCTATATTTGGAACAAAGTACAGCAGCTACAGCTGTATGTACTGTATAACTAATATCGTATGTTAAAAATGAAGAGACAAACATGGAAAGTAGCTGCCGTCAAATTAATTCCTGTTAAGAGAGGTGAAGTGGGACGTTCATTTACCCACTGAATAGCTGTATTAGCAAACACTGCAAGTTTCTTAGGAAATTTAAATTGCAGTTTGTACATGATCCATATCTGAAATTTGCTGAAGATAAATTAATATCTTTGCAATAAATATTTATACTGGAGAATAACACCGTCTCTAAGCTGTTATCCTGTACTAATAAGTATATATTGCTGTCAACTCTTAATTGACATCTTAAAACCTTGAAATTTGCCAAAAAATCATTTTGCGATGCAAATACAAAAAACCAATGTATATCTTTACGAAATACATTTTCCTAAGAAAATAATTCATTACTAATATTTATTCAAAACTGAATACAACTCACGACAATGAGACAAAAGTCGTGCAACATAGAGGATTATTTTTTAGAATTTCATCCTTCTGTCTGCACTTCTGTTATAAAAATCTGTACTATATATATCCATACTATATATAAAAATAATTTACTTTTTTGTTGAGTAGCGTGCTGCAATTCAATACTGGGTTAATGACATAGGACTTTTTTGTCTTCAGTGAAATTATTTGTAAATTCTACCGACATCAGTTTGTACATTGCCTCTTCCTAATCCTAAGTCAACCGAGCATGTTCTTAACGTGTTTATGCACGACCCTTGCAGAGTTTCAGTGCGTGCTAGAGCAGTTACGACGCCCGATTTTTCCCCTTGTGTGCTGTGCCATACACTTCAACAATAATTCATGACGTCGCTTTGCAACAATTTAATTGTGGCGCGAGTTCACGCGTATTCTCTGTATGTGGGCGCGTACAACCACAGTGATGATTTGTTAGGTTGCCTTTCAATAGTTGAATGGCGGCATGCTTAATATGAGGCAATAAAGTGCAGACAGAAAGATGGAATTCTCAAAAAATCTCCTGTATTGCAGAAACCTTTGTCTCAGGGTTATATTGTATTACGTTTTTGGTAATCTCTTGTAGGCAAGGACCAACACACCACACAATAATGTTTTGCTGGTGTGTGCCTTGGAGAGTACGAGACTTCAGTAATTTGAACGGGTGAATAATCATGTTTGGAATGAATGCACGGGAAAATTTGGTTATTAGAAAAACTAAATCTATATCAGAATACGATTTGATCATGTGAATACTGTAAATAAAATAAATTACATTGCTTTATACCATTGCAGTCAGTCACAATCAACAAATTTTTCCAGTTAAAGTTTTGAGCAAATTGAGTAAAAATATTACTCATGCTATTTTTTTCTTGAATATTCTCTATTTAAGCAAAAGTTTAGTCGATGTTATGTGAATAACAACGGCACGAGAAGTTAAGCACTCTTACCTAAACATGACGTGCAGTTGGAATTTGCAATTGATCCAATGAGCAGCGTAATAATAAAATATTGGTAGTAATTTGAGGGATGACCATTATTCTTAAGCATGTGTTTTTCCATTAGGCTTTTCATTGAGCAAGATGAAATTACTTGCCACTACAGTATTTGTATCTCCTGATAACTTTTAATTAAGTAAGACGTGAAATTAAGTACCGATATCTTAAATTTATGTTAAAGCTACTTACTAACACTAAAGAAAGAATTGTTCTCTGTTGCAGCCAGATGTAAATACAGGCACAGTATAAGCACTATATTGTATATACTGAACCACGTATTTACTCTGCTTCGGTTGTAGTTATTAATTTAATTACTTCCTTCATAAATTTCTTAATTCTGACGGTTTCTGAACAATTTGACAAGGAGGCGGCAATAAATCATTTTGTTTATTTTTACTGTCGGTTTGATGTGTTGTCAAAATCAATCAAATTGATTATAATTACAAACAGTTAAAGTTAGTAGTGAATGAGTTAATATTTTCTGTTATAAAGCTTAGGAAGAGGGTGATCTGGGGCATCTTCCTTAGTTATTGAGTAGTCAAACGAACAGTGTCCGGAAGAAGACTCTAATCTACTACGCATGTGGGCGGTCTGACAGTGAGTTTCCAAGAGAAGACTGCTGTCTCCTTTAGCAGTTAAAGGTATGCAGGACTCTGTTCGTCCATCGTGTAGCCGGGTCTACGTAAGGGTGTAAGTTGTGCAGTCAGGTTTTGCAGAAAAAAGACTATTTAAAGTCAGACCAATTTGCAGCTTTGACTTTGCACCTGAATTTTTGCAATCAGGCATGTGTATGAAGTTTATTGCTAAAAATTGTGAAAATGAGTTACCGTAGTTTTTGACTAATTTTCGGAAAATTTATAGGTTGAGTGTATTTATTTATTATAGCAAATTAAAATAATACAATTTAGCTCATAAAAATTAAAACAATTTTAAAAACATAATTTACATTGTATATTTTCTTTTTCTGGCTATCTTATTTATTGCTACCGTTGCCGTATTAATTACTCCAAAATTAACACGCTTTTTTATAAAATATTTTTTCTTAATCTTCTGGTAAATATTCCTATTCTTCCCCGTTTGTATATCTCGTAACGCAACGCTTCTGCTTAATTTAACGTTTATCCCATTACAGAACGCTGTAAGTGTCGGGTTTCGACGTAATATTCGATCAACCACGCCATTATTTGTCTTAAAAATGATTTAGATAAATATTCAATAACTTTAAATATACAAAAATAAGAATTGAATATATTTACCAGTGGTACGTTTTCAATGTCCAAATAATTCAATCGTTTTAAATTGGTGAGAATATTTTTAACACCATTTTCAGAAATTTGTTTAGTCCCAGTCACAATCAATTCGATTAGATTCCTGAAAAGTTTTATGTAATGACAGAATTTTACATCTGGAACAATAAAATTTTGAGAATTTTTTGTCATCTCACTTGTAATGTTTTGCGATGACGTCAATTGTTTGGTCAGATACATTTTTGCAAGTGCAGAGTTGCAAATGCTTCAGCGATGGGCAACTGTTAAAACAAGGGAAAATTGTATATTATGCTGGTTATTTTCAAACTTGAGAATGATTTTAACAAGAATGTTGTGTGCATCCGTTTTTACTAAAAAACGAGTTCAGAAGAATGTTATGGAATGGAATTTTTACCGCAAAATTTGAGTTGAATTTAAATTCAGACATACTCTAAATCCAACGTCAAATGTGAATAACAATATTTCAATTAAAAATAAAATTTCTAAAATAAGTTTTGAATTTATAAGAAAATAAACTAAATTTTCATCGTCTTAAAAATATCTGCCAGTTATATACGTCATGCAATTGACATGCTTGTAGAAACAACACTGCAAAATGCTGAAGTACAAATCGAAATAAACATTGTGTGAAATTTTTTCAAACATAATTTCGATTATTTCTTGTTGCAGAGCGTGACAAATGGACACAAATATCAAACCTGATTCTACTGGCAACTATCAACTGTAAATCCAAAGTCCGACTGGTCCCACGTTGATCAAGGCAATAGATTTACAATACCGTACTATCTCTAACATAAAAGTAGAAGAAGGATTCAAAGTATGATACACTCTTAAGAAGATTGACTATTAATATCATAACATTAACTAATTATCGTTTGAGGATGAAATTTCATATCGTGAGGAAGGTTATTTCTTTTAACATTTTGTTCTTCAGTTGGTAAATGGTGAAGAGATTCATGAGCAAATCTATTATATTCCAAAAGGATGGAGATGAAATAAATTACTAACATACGTACCAAATACCCACAGCTTCTAGCACAAATTTGTCGACCTGTTTGCAATTCCACAGCGATAGATGAGTCATGTAACAAAATTTTTGCTTGCTAAACAATTGGACAAATCCGTTTCTGGTCAAATTTTTGCTTCTACTGATCAACAGTTCTTGCAAATTAGCCAATTCCTAAAACCAACAACACGTCACGAAAAGGTTATAACATTAATTTCAAGGCTTACCTTTAACGCCACTAAACCGGAATCAGTCATTTTTTTAACGTTAAACAGATTCAGTCGCGTCAAATTCGTACAATTTGCCAACGATCGAAAGCCAATATCGGTAATAATGTCACAACTAAGTCCAAGTTGTTTTAAATTTGATCCTCGTAGTTCAGTCAACTTTAAAAACGATCTACAACAACAAAAATTGGCTAAAATTCATTTTTCTTACACCAAAAATACAATTACCGTTTTGATTTACAACTTACCCGTCATCAATACTAGACGCGTTTTCCACGTACAAAACCGCAAGTTTCGTACATTCTGTTGCAATTTGTACAAAGCATCGTCGTTGATCGCTTACTTTAGAAAAATCCACGCGAATTTCATTCAAAAATTTCCAATTTCTCAATTCGTCGATGACGTCGTCATCAATTGCGTTGCAAACACGTGACAACGTAATTTTCATTAGACGGGGAAAAATCCGTACCAAATCCGCTACTTTTTCAGCCGTAATTGAACTGAAATAAATTTCCAGTGTTTCCAAACTCCCACGCATGTCCAAATCCGTGGTCCAATTCCAATTTTCAATTGCCATTTGATCAAAAACCAAATTCTGTAGTTGAGTAAATTTTTCCAACAGTCTTCCGATCGTTTCAGAAGATAATTTTCCCGTTATCAAAAGATTTTTCCACAAGCATGGATCGTTTGACAATTTATACCACGCGTTTGATACTAACGACGAGGAAATCAAATCAGATGGTTTTAAAAACGATAAAATGTGTAATTGAATTTCTGTGGGACAGGAGGTAAAATCGCACGACATGCTTGTTGTCTAGAGATGCTGGAACGCTTTGGGTCTGTCTTTTAATTGGATTAAGAATTATTTTCGTGACGTCACACATACCTTGACCAATCATGTAGTTGAACTGACGACGGCGGTTTGCTTTGTTGGAGATTATTCTAGAAAATTCCGGAAGTGGTAGTTTGCGTTATCATAAAAGAATGTTAATTTTTGTGATACCTATTAATCTGATTACAAAGTACCTGAACGGTCTTTGGAAGGCCATGCACGTGTTGTTGCCGCCAAAACGTCATTCCAGGAAGTGCGAGATTAGACACATGACACATATATTGATTACTGACTGAAGGATGTCTTTGAGTTATTCCTTCGTATGACTCCGTTTGGTTAATTGCCGATAATTTACTAATCTCTTGCTCTAATCAAACAGGAATCTGCCAGATTACTAACGGTAGTTAATTTTCGAACAAATTGGATAGAAGTGTTTAGATGATTTGATATGGTATTTACATAAAAATAAAGTTATACTGTACATTATTTGTACCAAACCAGTGCACTCTAATTATGGTATTCAACTGATTGAAAACATAATTACGAGTCGTTTTCAAGAATAAATTCATGCGTGTTATATTGGTTGCTGAATGATGGCAAATAAATGCTGTAGCGTTATTAGGTTAATTACAATTTAATGGCAAATTTACGAATGTACCGTATTCCTATTCAGCAAAATAGAAGCAAAACACGTACCGTACACGACGCTGACTTAATTACGTGCTATACTTTGCATCAAATTCAAATAAGGTAGTGTGGCGTTACTGGTCTAATTTTTTTACTGTCTGTAAATATATGCATGGCATTTAATTCTAATGACAATATTGTAGTTTACTCTCGTTCTAAATATTATTTTCTTAAATTTTTGATAATTTTCTGTCCGTTATACCAATGTTATATTACTTGAATAGTTTTTAAGGACCGTTGATTTTTTAAACATCTTTCTTACATCAAACCTAAGCTTGGACTTGTAAATTGTTCGCCACAACATCGCGGTTCGGTGTCAACAAAAAAAAGCAGTTACAAAACGGTATGGTATCTTTTAGTGGTGTGCGAGGTATCGAATCGACCTCGAAACCTCGATACTTTTTTACCTCGAGGTATCGAAAATTCGAGAATTTTGCCCAGGCGAGGTATCGAAAAAGTATCGATACTCAATTTCCGGCGAAAAATAACTAATTTTATACCATCTAGGCATCTACCGTGCGTTAGCAGAAAAAAAAATTTCACGCACGCCCAGTTTGTTCAGTTTCATTTGTCCACTAAAACAGCTATTTTATAAAACACAATGATCAGGCAGAGAACAAATTGTGTTTTAAGTTGTTGCAAGTAATCTGCCACATTTGTGCCTACAGAAAACTCTAGTTTGGAGCCCAAAAATTTAGAAAAGTTGTTAACTTTTACTTAATTTTACTGAACCCAAACAATTAAAAGTGGAATAAAAATAAAATAAGCTGAATTTTGTCAGATTTTATTCTTCTTTCAAGACCTCGTAACCTCGAAAAAAGTATCGAGGTTTTTGAGAAAAATATCGATACTTTAAAATCATCGATTCCAACAATCGATGTTCGAGGTTTTGCACCTCGCACACCACTAGTATCTTTACCAAGCGAAGTTTCGTTTGTCGTCACCAGAGGGCAGATCTCCACCGTCGCTGAGACTATTTTATTACCGTACTCACATTTTTGGTATCGTCAGGTATCGTATGTTAGTTCAATAAATATCGTGTTATAATGTACAGCAAGAATTTGCAATTTTTTTTATTTTTTTTCCCTTAATAAAAAAGTTAAGAAAAACAATTATTAATTATATTTTTTTAAGGTAAGTTAGAGTTAAAATTTAAAAACTGAAAAGTTGATTTAAAAAATGGAAGTACTTAATTTAGGAGCTGGTTTAATTCTTAACAGAATTCAGTAAAGCATGAATGGTGAAAAATGCACACTCATCATCCAACACTAGCACGCTGTCCCCACCTGGTGAGAAAATGAGGTTACAACTTGAACCAATTCAATTTAAAACTTCAATTTTAAAATAAAAAATATATTCACAGTTCGAACAACAAGACTGAAAAACAACATCCACCACTAAGTAATCAAAATTTATTCTTCTACCTATATTCTCCACCTTGCCCCGTCATATATATCAAACAACTATAGTTCTGCAATCTCCATTACAGCCAATGAAAAATTTCTGAAAGCAATATTAATCCTTAGTTCCCACATGAATTGTTACAAAAAGTTCATAAGTTATTTAATTTATATAATTACTCCATACATACAACGCTCTCATTTATGTCGACGATTCATATACAGTATACCGCGGGTTATCAGCTGGTTATTTTCCTATTGTTATAAACAAATCGCCTTACAACGCGAGTCATAACTAAACTCCAGAAATCGACAGCAATCAATTGTGGCAGAAAATGCATGTTTATTCTAAAAAATCAATGTTGTGTCAGTTCATAATGACATACAGTCCCAGGTAAGAAACCCACAGAATTCAAGCTGTAGGTTTAATGTGTTACGGGCACTGAGTTTATGGGCCAGAAATAACTGGAAGAGAAGACTAGACCAATAGATCCCTTAAAATTATGGCGTGGTAGTGTTTAAAACCCAACAAACCCACATTTTCAGAGGAATCATGGCACTAACTTCGTGGAATACCCATTGCGATTTTTGAAAACCCATTTAACCAATTATCACCCTTTGAAAAATTAATGGGTTTCTATGGGATTTTACACCTGGCGTAGTACAATCAGTAGAACCCCGTTACAACACTCGTCGTTGTTCCGACTCGTTAGCCCAGACACCATATATCCTGCGTTTGGTCATGTCCCAAATGTATTAGTTTGTTCAAGTTTTATCCCATTTTAGGCATGGGGTAAGTAATAACATGGTTGTGACCAGTGGCGTACCCACGGGGGGGGGGTTGATGGGGCTGTAGCCCCCCCCCCCCCAAAATGAGAACGAAAAAATTTTAATATATTAAAAAATTAATATTTTTGAGATTGAGGATATTATTGGGCATTTAAGCATTAGTTCCTATAAATTCCATTAAAATAAAGCATTAATTTATGTTATTCCACCGGCGTATCCATGAGGACCAGGGTGGGGGGGAGGGGTTGCGAGGCTACAGCCCCCCCCAAAATCAAATCCTGGGTACGCTAGTGGTTGTGACTACATCCTCACATGCTCTATATGGCGCGCAAGAAGCAAGTGAGGGCACATTTTACCTTTAATTAATTAAAAGTTAAAAATTGTTAATGAAAACTCTCAATGTCATGAAAAAGACGCTTAAAATAAAATTACTCTTTATACACTTTCTGTCCACATTTTGTCACCGATGTTCCCCCAAAAAAATCAATGATAAAACCTAAACTCCCACGCAGAATCTCAACATTTATATTTTAATCCTAAAATCACAATTAACTCTCGAGGTAAATTATGTCTTTCAATATTTAATGAAAAATTAATGTGGAAAAGTACTAAAATTCGAATTTCACGTATAACTTACTCTTATTTCAACAAATAATAGTCCGAAATCTGACCAATATCATCCCCAGCAACCACTAATCACCCATTAACCACAAAATAGGAAATTCATCTTCACAACACACACACAAAAATAACCAAAAATTGTTACCAGTAACCTTGAAAACAAACCAATTGTATTTTCTAGTACAATTCCCAATCCACAAAAAACATCAAAAATCTTTACAAAATAGAAACCAAAAATTATCTATTCCGCTTTAACCACAAAACTCTCTGGTAAGCCAAACTCAAATCATATCTTGTACAGTAAATCCGTCGCTATCGATTAGAAAAGACGTCAAATATTCTATTTTTACCCAATTTTTTTTTAACCACACCTCACCCACCCATTTTCCCTCTGTTTCCTCTTCATTGGTAACTCAGCACCCAACATCGACATTCACGCCATGATGACGCAAACCGCGTTTATCGATCGGACAATGACGACCGCGCACTGATACCCAAAGTAATCCGATAAATATCACACCCAAAAAAGCCAATTTTTTGCACTTCGTCAGTGAAAGTACATGAGTTTAGTTACATACATTCATAATACAATTTATTTTACAGGTGGATTGACGTAAAAACGTTTTGTTGTTGATTTTAAAGTACGGTGACCGCGGATGGGAATTGTGGGTAGTAACCTGCCGGAATTGCGTACCACCCACGCAAATCGACGGTAACCAGTACTCGTGGTAGGGTTTCATTCACAAAATTTTCCACAATTTGTCAATGGGAGCCTCGGTTACGCACGTCCAATGACGTAACAAGGTTGTTGCGTTTCCTATAAAGTAGCATCACCGGGGTAACGAAATCAACAACAACAACTGAGCTTTATTAGAAAAGTATAAAGAAGTTGAAAACGGTGAAAATAATTAAATGATTAAATTTGTTTCAACGGCGTTAGATGTTAGCAGTGGTCGATAAGTTATCAATCGATTGAATCAGCAAATATGAAATTCTTTGGATTGTTGCAGTAAATTGTTTTGAAAATTTACAACAAAGTCGTGAGATGTTAGTGTATTTCGATCAATAACTTGTTTTATTTTCTGAATGGATTTTTTTCGCGAATTTTTGAGAATTGATTTTTGTTATTTTCGTCTCGGCGAAAAATTTATCATTTAATTTTTTTTCTTCTTCTTGTCATTTCTAAATTTTGTAAAGCTGTTTTATCGGTTTTGATATCGAATTTAGCCAACTAAAAATAATTTGTTACTAGATGTTACAATTTAGCCTTGCTAACGGGCGCGTGGGAAGATGGCAAGGTCACGGTCCGTTCTCGAATCGATTGACGCCTACGGTAAAACGCTGTGAATGGGATTTTATTTGCGATGACATTTCGCATTTTGCCAACTACAAATAAATTTGTTACAAAATTGAAATAAGTAGACATAACAAAAAAATTGATATTTGGGTAACGATTGTGTTTGAAGGTCAATTTTGTAAAACTCCGCCTTGTGTCATCGTGCGTCGGCTTTGCTGTATTTCAAGTTTACGTTAAGAAAATGTCATAAGGTCAAGTTTTTGGCTTTTGTACGTAAGTGGTAACGATTACTAATTAGTAAAATTATGTAAATTACAGGTTTTTAACTTTCTAGAAGATTTAATTTTGGTGGTAAAACAAAATTGCATGAGGTAAAGTTTTTGAAATTTTGTAGTACAGCAATTTTTAGTTTTTCGTCTAAAAAAAAGGGTTAATCATAAGTTTAAAATTATTTCTTAATTTAATAAATAAAATACTGTAGCTAAATTTATTTACGTTATGTACAATTATTTTCTTTTAGTAGTTATAACTTTGCGCTAAAATTCTGTTAAGTTACTAGAAAAGTCACAAATGCTTATACAGCTAATTTTTAATAAAAAAAAATTGACGAAATAAAAAATTTGATAATAAAACAACATTTTGCAAAAAATATCCAGTTTTACAAAGCACACCAAAAAATTTTAAATCATTTTCTCACTTCATCGCAGCGGCGTAATTCAAACTCACGCATCAGAAAAAATACCGAAAGTAAATTAATCTCTTTTAAAAAAAAAAAAAAAAGGGTCCGCTGAGAAACAAAAAAAAATCGCTATTTTTACCAACAAAATATTTTCTTTTACAGACAAAATTTACAAAACAATACACCCTTAATTTCAACATTACACCGTATTTTCCATTCTCGTGGCATAAACATGTTTACCACATCACCTCTGACGTCACGCCGTAACGGTTAGGCCTACCAGGTATACAATCAGAGTAACAAATGACGTCATTCTATGTTGCTCATTACTTTCCACCGCAGTTGCCACAGCAAAACCCCTGGTTACCAACGTAACGTTAAAAAAAAATGGAAAAATTATTTTTTTTTAAATTTGAGTGAAAAGATGGACGAAAAAGGAAGAGATAAATGGATAGATAGAGTGAAATAAAGTTATCTAATTGCCAATGCCATTATCTAAAAATAAACTTTGTCCTTGCGAAGCAATTGGTTGTCACTTGTCACGCGCGTTTGCTATTTAAAGACATAAAAATGAAAATAAAGTGCAAATTGTAAAATTAGAGAAAATATTTAAATGAGAGTTGTTTTTGTGTTTTTAAAGTTCTTTTTTAAAAATGTGTACCATATGTTTTATGGAATGTTTTAAAGAGTGGATTGATTAATCGAGCTTGTGATCTTAGTTTATTTTATTGCTTATAAAAATTTGGCCCCTTAGTTTTTGAAATGTGACGTTATTTTTGTTGTTAGATTTGAAATTTAGTGTTAAAAATTTTATGTTTATAGTATTTGCACGGTAGAGATTTTAGGTTTTGATTTTTTAAAATATTGAAGTGATTTTTGTTTTGACGAAAAATGCACTACCCCGTTTTAACTTCTTGGAGGTTTTGAACTTTATTCATGTAGAATATGTTTTTCCAATTATCATTTGTTAATAAATTTTATTTTTATTTGTTGTAGATATTTAATATTTTTTCCTGTTGTTGTAAAATGTTAAATTTTTAATTGTTGTGAATATTGAACATCATTTGTAAAAAAATATATTTTTTAATCCCTTGTGCATTTTAACATTTTAAACTGCTAAATATGTTGAAAATTTCGAAAATTGAATAAATTTTAAATCATTAAAATCATGTTGTAAAATTTGAACCTTTATAAGTTTGAGTTGCTGTATATTTCAACTGGTGTAAACTTGAATTGTTACAAAAATTTAACATTTGCAACAATTGTTTATTCTCTCTGACAGGGTAAATCATTGTCGTACAGACTGACTTTTCTTGCTGTAAAAATTTTTACACCCTTTTTATGTATAATTTCATTCTTTAACAACATCTCCACTTACTTTAATAGAATATTGACTGCATCAATCACTACTTCCGAAACAGTGACCTTTCAGCATCATTTCAGTTTCCCTCTATTCAAATTTACATTTTCAACAATTTTATAATTCATTCA
>JAQIWS010000133.1:0-48508 GCA_034696085.1 Stigmatogaster subterranea | reverse complement strand
TATTTCCGTGAATTCAAATTTACACGTGGGAGAACTAAGTCACGTGTCAGGCGGTCTAAAGTATAAACGAGGCGGTCAAAAGTCAAAGTCAGGCGGTCAAAGGTAAAAGTCAGGTGGTCAAAAGTCAAAGTCGTGCGGTCAAAAGTAAAATTCAGGCGGTCAAAAGTCAAAGTCATGCGGTCAAAAGTAAAAATCGTGCGGTCAAAAGTAAAAGTCAGGCGGTCTAAGTAAGGCGGCCTAAAGTAAGACGGGCTAACGCCTGCATCCCGCATAAGTTAGCACTGTGAATTTGTTTATTAAAACATTTCTCCTGACATTTTAGAAAGGTTTTTTTGTCAACACAAGAACGTACTCTTGAATTCAGTCGAGTCAACTGCAAAGAATATCCTTTTGCTGTTATTTGAGTGTCCAGTTTGTTTTGATTAATCGACATTGGTTAGTAATAAATTTACCTACCTTTTTCCAACCATAATCAATACCGCTCAAAAATCCTCCAGGTATTTCTTCAGAGACTAAAATATTTAACGGTAAATAATCTGCATCACCGATATAAATCTAAAACAAATTCTATTCATGTTTTGACGTGTGCCAAAAATAATTACAGTAGTCCACAATTACTTGAACAGCCTGACTTCGACAAGCGCTATTTAAAATAATATTAGGGAATTCATACAATGTTGGGAATACCGTTAACATTCCTCGAAATTCTTGCCTATCTGTGATATTAAAAAATTGCTTAGGTGAAGTACATAAGTTATTTTATTCAGTATTTCGATTTATTATATGTTACCGAATGCAAAACGTTTGCAAATTCCGGAGTGTGCTGTCACGTCTGTGGTGTTTGCTTCAAGCGGCTCTATTTTTACTGTCTATGCAAATTGTTGAAATTATGGTGTGGTTTAAAGGTTAAAATATCAACGCATCACCTACCTCAAGGATATCGTTGACTTTAACGAATAAATAAGGTTGCGACAATATCCATAAATTTTCCCAAGTGAAACTTTGCTTATAATGCAGTAAATCCAGCATATCAATTTCACACCAATTTTTGATATTATTCTCTTGACCGTAATTTTTCTTGTGAAATGATAACTTGGAACTAGGCCCACAAATTGTTACCGTTGGCATCTGCACCAAAGATTCCACTTCTACTACCACAGTGAATCGAATAGGATACGTAGAACAGTAGAAAATCTGTTCTTGAATGAGAAAGGCTGCCAAAACTGCGCAAATAATCCGAATTGCCACTCTTACATTTTTAATAAAAGAACTTTTCTTCATGTCTGGCGGAATTTGTCGACTTTTTGCCAACTGTGTCGTTTTGCAATAATTATTGTAATTTTTTTCAATATCGCGTTGCATTTGATTTTTATCTCTCTTCAAAATTCTTTTCTGCACTAAATAGTTACCCACTTGGTGAATAATATTTAGCAATGACAATAACGTCAATCCCAAAAACAATCCCATATTTCCAGCAACATCTGTTAAGAACGCGATAAGGTCGTAAGCGTTACGTTCGGAAATTATGGTCTCTATTTCATCCGCACTAAATTGTATTGTTATTTTGTTTTGCCCAGTGCTTAGTATGCGCCGAATTGCTGGCATTCTTTGAAATGTTACACTCCAACAAGGTTTTATACATTTGCATTGACCGAAAACATCAGTTTGCGAAAACATCATTACTGTTTTTAAATAATTTGGGCCAGCTGTTGATATGTTGCAAGGTTTAAGTAAAACTTCTTTTGGATATAGAGGTAACCTATATCATGATAGGTTCGTCAGTCAAACTGTACCCAAAACAGTAGTAGGATTATACTTGTAGTACTAACCGACATTGAGTGTTTTTATTTATCAGTTTTACTTGACACTTGACAAAGCATTTTTGAAACACTTGTGGATCCACGCAGGGACTTGTTCTAGTGTTCAGATGACGATACTGAAATATATTTACTTTTAGACACAGAACATTTTAAAAAGTTACTCAGGGTACACAAAATAAAAAAAAATCTTGTGCAATTTCGAACTCTAATAACTTCAACTGTACTGAATTAAAATTCATTAATTATAATGTGGTATGCTTCTATCTCATTATTACGTTTCTAAACTGCAAAGTCCATGAATTAAGTATTTCTGTTGATGCTACCAATCCCAATGAAAAATCACTATTGTAATTAATTATCATCTAGAAAGACAGTGACCAATTTGGCTTATGTAATATTCCAGATTGGATCAGTGCAGTAAGGTGTTATTACGGGTAAGTTGTTCATCGGTAACGTAAACATCGTTGCGCCGGTTACAACTTTGCCTTTATTTTAACAATGCAAAAAGTTATTATTTTATAATAAATACAGTTATACGAACTTACCCATATCAAAGTTAACGCAATTGTCGAAAAGTCGAAAGAAAATCGAAGTGACTTTTTTTACAGGTTTTGCCTATATGACCCCCCAAAAAAGTGTAACTTTGTGTAAGATTACAAAGTGTAAGATTTACAAAGTTACACGGTCAGTAAGTGCGATTTTAGTACTGTACCTTGCTTCCGTTCTTGTAGTGAACTTCAGCATTAACGTCTATTTTGGGATTGCTGTCAATTTCAAATAATTTGTCGTAATCAGTACCATTTTCGGCTAATAGCATTTCATGCGGAAAGGCAGCCTGTATTGGAAACAAGTAACGTTTATCAGATAATTCTTTCAATTTTTTCAGTGCGTAAGCATTTCCCGGTGCACAAACTATCATTTCTAGTGGTTTAATAGTTTTCAACTCATCGGCTCGGATGTCATTACGAACGGGGTACTTCAAATACCACATGATTCGGTCGGTAATTTGGTAACTGCAAATGCTTACGCATGTTGCAATTGTTGTAAACCAAAATATAGAATTTAAAAGTGACTGAGCTGAATCAATTATTTCTTGAAATTCAGGTATTTTAAGACGAAGGCGAGTTGAATCGTCAATAACGCGACGTGTTTCATCATGTATGTTGTACTTCATAATTAATATTATATTAAATTGTTGAAATGAAATAATATTTTAAATTGTGAGTTAGGAATACCAGCGTACCGTCTGAAATTCGAGTACACCGAAATGACGCGCTATGAACTTGTTCTGTTGAAAAAACCATTCGGTATTGATGATACAGGATAATTTATTGCCGGAATTTAATAAACTTAAAAAAATTAATGTTAAAATTTGAAGCTTTTGACAATGCGGATATTGAAGAACCAACTTAATTTACTATCGAAGATACGCAGTGCCATAAATATTCTTTTTCGTTGAAAGACGTTGTCTTTTATGAGAAGTCGTAAACAACAAAGACGTTTTTATCAATTATGAATTATGATACCGTATCTACAGTACTTTTGCATCGATTTTTGGTCGCTTCAGTTAAATTCTACTTATACCCCCTTAACGAAAGCATGTCACTTATTTGTTACAGTTTTTTGACTAAAATGCATGTAACATTTGTGACGGGCGACCTTGCACGCGTCCGACTGAGTGGCAAATTCCGCGCGCTTTTCAAGTGTGGGCACCTCGCGAGGCCGTGGAATCCTCGGTGTAACGCGCAGAAGCCTGCTGCTGAACCGCCGTGGGTTCGGCTGGGAAGCTGATACGCGAGCACAAAAAGAAGCATAATCGTTGTTCACGTGAAATATCTTTATTCCACTCGTCTCTCGCTAAATAAATGATATTCCCACACGGCACTTCGTCTCGGTATCCTGTTATTTCCCGCTCATGGTATTGTCCCATCATGAGTCTTTCACAGCCCTTGGGATTCACTCCCAAGGGAAAACGCCACACGCACTCCATAGTCTCGCCTCGCACTCTCCTGTCCACACCTGGAATCTCCCTTGAGTCACGTGTTCCCTCTTTTTATATCACACCCCTAGTAGGTGGATTCCGAACATAAACAACCCCCCTTCCCTCAGATATTTGAGACAAGCCCCGCATGCGTGTCCCGAAGCACGTTACACATTACAATATACGGGAATGAATGATAAAAAAGTACACATCCCACACTAAACTTTTGGTGAAAAATTAAACATCGAAATTATAATGACACAAATTGCTACAATTATAAATCGTCAGACATCTGTGTTGAGCATTTACATGCGTATAATTGAGCGATTAAAATATTTAATTTTTTCTGTCCTTACCGAAATATTTTTCTGTTCATAACGAATTTTTTTCTGTCGTTAGCGAAATTTTTTTCTGTTCTTAGGGGATTTTTTAAAAATGAAAGTTTGTCAATTGTCCAATAATTTGGGCGGACGTGAAGAATGTTGGAGAAAATATTTAATTCTAAATCCATTCCGTTGCATTTTGTGACAGTAACTTTGTTTATTTTTTACTGTATTCAGTGCTGATACATAAATTCTGTAATCCATTACAGTACATAAATAAAGCAGAGCTACATTTCCAGTTATAACTGTTGAAATTTTTTTTTCTGAGTGATACTGTAAATTGACTGATTTATTTGAGAAAAAAGCTTTTTTAGAGTTACTACTACAATTACTACTATACTAACTGACATTTTCGGGAGTTGAATTACTGCTCTAACATGTGCCAATTAATTATTCTCGATTCGTTTTTTCAAGAGCAAAACTATTGATTTAATGAAATTAATTATGGTCAACAAAGAAATGCCTAGGGCAGCTCCAAGAATGTTACCAATGTCACAGAACATAGAAATCAGGCTGTATTTCTCAACTTCTACAATCTCGTCAATTATATTATTAGACATAAATGGAAGTATCATCATCATTGCAATAGGTGTTTGCGTTTCGCTCGAAAATGTGAACACGGTTCTTAGAGGTATGGTTTCAGAGCAAGACTGAATGCATTCGCAAGAGATTCCATTGTTAGATTTTAAGACAATATCAATAAATTTTTTCCGTGTTTCTTTGGCTTCTGAAATTGTGGCGCAAGGTGATGACGAATACGTCTTATTGATAAATGGCAACCTAATAATAGAATGGATTCAGTGAGCTGTAATAAACTTCGTTCCGGGTAATATAATACGTACGTTCAGTTTCTATAAGAGAAGTGACTTTTGACTGTATGTGGATATACAGTATTTTGTAATCCTAACGTGACGTGTTTTACGTCACTGGTACTAAAAGACAATGGTCCAAAAGTGACTTTTCAAAAGGTAATCTAGAGTAGCTTATAAGTTCAGATTTGACTTTTAGCAGTGGATTGGTCAATTTTGGTGTTTTGAGCATGCGCGAATAACTGAGAAGTGACTTATTGAACTGCGCGCGTTTAATGAAAAGTCACTTTTAGACAAAATTTATCTTTTTCAAAAGAAGAAGCGAAATTCTCTTTTAGAAACTGAACGTGCCTTCTGTATATGGTACTTGTAGCGTAAGCGGATGGCAATAATCGGTATTCAAAAACGAAAAAGTGATAACTTAGTTAATACTCTCGGAAGAACATCGGGTTTATTTGAATACAATATAAGCAAGCAGCCGATGTTTTGGATGTACAGTAAATTATACTAAAGCGCCTCATTTAGCCCCATCAACGTTGGCAAAAATATGGATTGGTAAAATTTACTTTTGAGTTTTATCTTTTTGGATACCGGTGTGTATTGTATCCTCTGGACACTACAATCTTAAATTTAAGTTCCTTTACCAGCATAATCTAGCACTGTAAATTTGTTTCTTGAAACAGTTCTCTTGACATTTTAGAAAGATTTTTTTGTCAACACAAGGACGCACTCTTGAATTCAGTCGAGTTAACTAGAAAGTGTACCCTTTTGTAGTTATTCGAGTGTTCAGTATAAGAATTTGCTTTGGTTAACCGATTTTGGTTAATAATAAATTTACTACCTTTTTCCAACCAAAATCGATACCGCTCAAAACTCCTCCTGGTAGTTCTTCAAGGACTAAAATATCTAACGGTAAATAATCTGCGTCACCGATATAAATCTAAAGAACAAATACTATTTATTTTTTGGTGTGCGCAAAAATTATTACAGTAGTCCATAATTACTTGAACGGCTTGGCTTCGACAAGCGCTATTCAAAATGGTGTTAGGGAATTCATAGATTGTTGGGTAGACGGTATATAATCCTCGAAATTGTTGCCTATCTGTTATTTAAAAATTGTTTAAATGAAGTACAGTACATATTTTACATTTTGATTTAGTATATTACTGAATTTAACACTGTTGCAAATTCCCGAGTGAGTTTTCACGCTAGTGACGTTTGCTTCAAGCGGTTTTAGTTTTAATGTCTATGCAAATTGTTGAATAATAGTGTGGTTTAAAAATCATAATACAGTATCAAGACATCACCTACCTCCAAGACGTTTTTGATTTTACCGAAAAAAGCAGGTTGCGACATAATTCATAAATTTTCCCAAGTGAAATTTTTCTTAAAATTTAGTAGATCTAGTATATCAACTTCACACCAATTATTAATATTATTTTTTCGCCCGTAGTTTTTCTTGATCCATGATAACTTGGAATTAGGCACGCAAATTGTTAGCGTTGGCATCTGCACCAAAGATTCCACTTTTACTGTCACAATAAATCGAACGGGATACGTAAAACAGTAGAAAATCTGTTCTTGAATGAGAAAGAGTGCTAAAAATGAGCAAATAATCCGGATTGCTATTCCTAAATTTTTAAAAATAGAACTTTTCTTTATATCTTGCGGAATTTGTCGATCTTTTGCCAATCGTGTCGTTTTGCAATAAATATTGTATTTTTTTTCAATACTGCGTTGCATTCGATTTTTATCTCTCTGCAAAATTCTCTTCTGCACTAAATAGTTAATCATTTGGTGAATAATATTTAACAATGACAATAACGTCAATCCCAAAAACAATCCCGTATTTCCAGCGATGTCTATTAACAACGCAGTAAGGTCATAAGCGGTCCGTTCGGTAATTGTGGTCCCTGTTTCATCCGCACTAAATTGTATTGTTGGTTTGTTTTGTCCATTGCTTAATAAGTGCCGAATTGCTGGCATTATTTGAAATGTCACACGCCAACAAGGTTTTATACAATTGCATTGACCGAAAAGATCAGGTTGCATAAGCATCATTACCGTTTTGATATAATTGGGGCCAGCTGTTGATATGTTGCAAGGTTTAAGTGCAATTTCTTTTGGATATAGAGGTAACCTATCATAACAGAGGTTCGTCAGTTAAATTGTACCCAAAACAAAACTAAGATTACTTAATTATAGTACTAACCGACATTGTGAGTTTTCATTTAACAATTTTACTAGACACTTGCTAAAGCATTCTTGAAACACTTGTGGATCGACGCAAGGACTTATTCTAGTGTTGAGATGTCGATACTGAAATATATTTATTTTTAGAACACAGTACATTTTCAAAAGTTACTCAGGGGTATATAAAATAATAAAATCTTGTGCAATTTCAAACTCTAATAACTCCAATTGTACTGAACTAAAATTCATTAATTATAGTGTGGTATGCTTCTATCTGATTACTGTATTACGTTTCTAAACTGCAAAGTCCACTCATTAAGTATATCTGTTGATCCTACGTATGCAAATGAAAAATCGCTGTTGTAATTAACCGTCATCTAGAAAGAAAATGAACAATTGAATTATGCAATGTTCTGGGTCGCGGATCAATGTATACGTCGGTGTTATTACTGGCATATTGTTCATTGGTAACGTAAACACCCCTGTGCCGCTTACAAAGTTGCCTTTATTTTAGCAATGTAAAAAGTTATTATTTTGTAATAAATAGAATTGTGCAAAACTTACCCATATCAAAATTAACACAATTGTCCGCAACGTAAAAATTAATTGTAATATCTTTCTTTATGGGTTTTGCCTACATTCCCTCAAAAAAGTCTTCCGTAAGATTTACCAAGCTGCATGGTCAAAAAGTGCAATTTTTGTACCTTGCTTCCGTTCTTGTAGTGAAATTCAGCATCAACATCTATTTGGGGATTGGTGTCAATTTCAAATAATTTGTCATAATCAGTACCATTTTCTGTTAATAGTCTTTCATGTGGAAAGGCAGCTTGTAATGGAAACAAATAATCTGCTTCGGATAATTTTTTCAATACGTAAGCATTTCCCGGTGCACAAAACATTACATCAAGTGGTTCAATAGTCTTTATATCATCGACTCGGATGTCATTGCGAACGGGGTACGTCAAATACCACATGATTCGATCGGTAATTTGGTAACAACAAATACTTACGCATGTTGCAATTGTTATAAACCAAAATACAGAATCTAAAAATGAACGAGATGAATCAATTATATCTTGAAATTCAGGTATTTTAAGACGAAGGCGAGTTGAATCCTCAATAACGCGACGTATTTCATGATGTATGTTGTACTTCATAATTAATACTGTACTATGTTAAGTTGTTGAAATATAATATAATATTTTAAATTGTGAGTTAGTTAGGAATACGAGCGTACTGTCTGAAATTCGAGAACACCGAAATGACGTGTTATAAACTTGTTCTGTTGAAAAAACCATTCGGTATTGATGATACAGGATAATTTACTGCCGGAATTTAACAAACTTAAAAAAAATTAATGTTATAATTTGAAGTTTTGACAATGAGGATATTGAAGAACCTACTGTACTGATAATTTACTACTGGGTAGAAGAGACTCAATGCCATAAATAATTTTTGTTGTTATTGACAGAATTTGTCTTTTCTGAGAAGTCGTAAACAATGAAGACATTTATATCAATTATGAATTACGATATCTGTTTTTATTCGTCGATGTTTGGTTGGTTCAGTTTAATTCTATTTGTGGTGAAATTATATTTGTTGCAAAATATTTCCGAATACACATTTTCCAATTTTTATATACTGTACAAGTACAACAATTCTATTTTTGATTAAATTAACATTTCGGTTTAAAAGATTCAATTCAATTAAAATTTTGTCTTTGATAGACGGTGTAGTGATTAAACATGTCGCTTCCAAACCCGCAATAACATAAATAGATATTTTATGTATATCATCAAATTAGCTTGTAAATAAAATCATTTCAATGACTCTTGAAGAACTACTTCCATTGCAATAGACATAGTAAGATAAAACATCTACAATAGATTAATATAGTGTTAATAAAACTCTCTATACAATAAACTTTGCAAGAGGTCTTACAAAACTGCAAAGTTTGACATGACGTAAAAGCTCGCCACAGTACTCCTGATTTTGTCAATACTCCTGACACTGAACAGTGTTAGGATATTTCATAAGTTTCATTATTACTCACAGTATGTGTACAATAATACATTATCTTCAACGGATTTCGTTTTTAAGTCGCTGTTAATTAATTAATTTTGGTTTGTGTACCTTAAATTACCGCTACCAGAACTTTCCGAGAATTGTAGAATGCTGATAAACGCAACTTAAATACAAATGAAAGTTTGTCAATTGTCCAATAATTTGGGCGGACGTGAAGAATGTTGGATACAATATTTAATTCTAAATCCATTGTGTTGCATTTTGTTTATCTTTTTCTTTATTTAGTGCTGATACATAAACTCTGTAATCCATTGCAGTATATAAATAATGCAGAGCTACATTTCCAATTATAACTATTGAAATTTTTTTCTGAATGATACTGTGAATTGACTGCAGTTTACTTGAGGCAAAGGGTTTTTTAGAGTTACTACTACAATTACTACTATACTAACTGACATTTTCGAGAGTTGAATTACTGCTCTAAAATGTGGCAATTAATTATTCTCGATTCGTTTTTTCAAGAGCAAAGCTATTGATTTAGTGAAATTGATCATGGTCAACACAGAAATGCCTAGGGCAGCTCCAAGAATGTTACCAATGTCACAAAACAAAGAAACCAGGCTGTATTTCTCAACTTCTACAATCTCTTCAATTATATTACTAAACATAAATTGCGCTATCATCATCATTGAAATAGGTATTTGCGTTTCGCTCGAAAGTGTGAACACGGTTCTTAGAGGTATGGTTTCGGAGCAAGACTGAATGCATCCGCAAGAAATTCCATTGCTAGTTTTCAAAACAATATCAATAAATTTTTTCCGTGTTTCTTTGGCTTCTGAAATTGTGGCGCAAGGTGTTGTATTCTTTTTATTGATAAAAGGCAACCTAATAGAATAGAGTCATAATGAGCTATACTGTACTAAATTTTATTCCGGGTAATGAATAACCAGATGATGAGATTCGGTATTCAAAAACGAAAAAGTGATAACTTAATGAGTAATCTCGTAAGATCATCGGATTTATCTGAACACTTTAATTTTATATATAGTAAGTCCCTTTACCAACATAAGCTAGCTCCGTGAATTTGTTTCTTGAAACATTTCTCTTGACATTTTAGAAAGATTTTTTTGTCAACACAAGGACGCACTCTTGAATTCAGTCGAGTTAACTAGAAAGTGTACCATCTTGCTGTTATTCGAGTGTTCAGTGTAATAATTTCCTTTGATTATTATCATTGGTTAATAATAAATTTTCCTATTTTTTTCCAACCATAATCAATACCGCTGAAAATTCCTCCCGGTACCTCTTCAAAGACTAATATATCTAACGGTAAATAATCTGCGTCACCGATATAAATCTAAAACACAAATTCTATTTATTTTTTGATGTGTGCCAAAAATAATCAGTGTAGTACACAATTACTTGAACAGCCTGACTTCGACAAGCGCTATTTATAATAGTATTAGGAAATTCATACACTGTTGGGTAGACCGTAAACAGTCCTCGAAATTGTTGCCTATCTGTGACAGTTAAAAATTGCATAGGTGTAGAACATATTTTGTGCAGTATTTCGATTTAATATATTACTAAATGCAAAACGATTGCAAATTCCCGAGTGTGCTTTCACGTCTTTGGTGTTAGCTTCTAGCGGCTTTATTTTTATTGACTAAGGAAATTGTTGAAATTATAGTGTGGTTTAAAAGTTAAATTATTAACACATCACGTACCTCAAAGATATCGTCGAGTTTATCGAAAAGAGTAGGTCGCGACATAATCCATAAATTTTCCCAAGTAAAATTTTGCTTAAAATTTAGTAGATCTAGTATATCAACTTCACACCAATTATTAATATTATTTTTTCGGCCGTAGTTTTTCTTGATCCATGATAACTTGGAATTAGGCACGCAAATTGTTACCGTTGGCATCTGCACCAAAGGTTCCACTTCTACTGTCACAGTGAATCGAATGGGATGTGTAAAACAGTAAAAAATCTGTACTTGAATGAGAAATGCTGCCAAAAGTGCGCAAATAATCCAAATTGCCATTCCTATATTTTTAATAACAGAACTTTTCTTCATATCTGGCGAGTTTTGTCGACCTTTTGTCAATTGTGTCGTTTCGCAATAAATATTATAATTTTTTTCAATATCGCGTTGCATTTGATTTTTATCTCTGTGCAAAATTCTCTTCTGCACTAAATAGTTACTTATTTGATGAATAATATTTAGCAATGACAATAACGTCAATCCCAAAAACAATCCCATATTTCCAGCAACATCTATTAACAACGCGATAAGGTCGTAAGCATTACGTTCGGTAATTGTGGTCTCTATTTCATCCGCACTAAATTGAATTGTTGTTTTGTTTTGTCCATTGCTTAATAAGTGCCGAATTGCTGGCATTATTTGAAATGTCACACGCCAACAAGGTTTTACACAATTGCATTGACCGAAAAGATCAGGTTGCAAAAGCATCATTACCGTTTCGACATAATTGGGGCCAGCTATTGATTTGTTGCAAGGTTTAAGTGTAACTTCTTTTGGATATAGGGGTAACCTATTATGACAGAGGTTCGTCAGTTAAATTGTACCCAAAACAAAATTAAGATTACTTATAGTACTAACCGACATTGTGAGTTTTCATTTATCAATTTTACTAAACACTTGCTAAAGCATTCTTGAAACATTTGTGGATCGACGCAAGGACTTGTTCTAGTGTTGAGATGACGATACTGAAATATATTTTTTTTTAGTCACAGCATACATTTTAAAAAGTTACTCAGTGGTACATAAAATTAAAAAAAACCCTGTGCAATTTCGAACTCTTATAACTCCAACTGTACTGAACTAAAATTCATTAATTATAGTGTGGTATGCTTCTATCTCATTATTACGTTTCTAAACTGCAAAGTCCACGCATTAAGCATTTCTGTTGATCCTACGTATGCAAATGAAAAATCGCTGTTGTAATTAACCGTCATCTAGAAAGACAGTGAACAATTGAATTATGTGATATTCTGGATCGGATTAAAGTGTGTTATTACTGGCATGTTGTCCATTGATAGCGTAAATACCGCTGTGCCGGTTACAAATTGGCCTACATTTTAACAATGTAAAAAGTTATTATTTTATAATAAATACAATTGTGCAAACTTACCCATATCAAAGTTAGCGCAATTGTCCAAAACTCGAAAAAAATTTGCAATATTTTTTTTTACAGGTTTTGCCTACATGCCCCCCAAAAAGTGCTCTGTAAGAATTACAACGTTACACGGTCAATAAGGGTAATTTTAGTACCTTGCTTCCGTTCTTGTAGTGAACTTCAACATCAACGTCTATTTGGGGATTGCTGTCAATTTCAAATAATTTGTCGTAATCAGTACCATTTTCGATTAATAGCCTTTCATACGGAAAGGCAGCTTGTATTGGATATAAGTAATCTAATTCAGATAACTTTTTCATTACGTAAGCATTTCCCGGTACACAAAATATTATTTCTAATGGTTCAACAGTTTTTAACTCATCGACTCGGATGTCATTGCAAACGGGGTACGTCAAATACCACATTATTCGATCGGTAATTTGGTAACTGCAAATGCTCACGCATGTTGCAATTGTTATAAACCAAAATAAAGTATCTAACAAGGAATGAGATGAGTCAATTATTTCTTGAAATTCAGGTATTTTAAGACGAAGGCGAGTTGAATCCTCAATAACGCGACGTATTTCATGTTGTATGTTGCACTTCATAATTAATACTGAATTAAGTTGTTGAAGTGGTAAAATATCTTATAAATTGTGAGTTAGTTGAGAGTACCTAGCGAACCGGCTGAAATTATACCGCACCGAAATGACAGTGTTATGAATTTGTTCTGTTGGTATTGATGATTCAGTGTAATATACTGCCGTACTTCGTTGAATTTTATGATCTTGAAAAAAATTAATGTTAAATTTTGAAGCTTTTGACAATGCGGATATTGAAGAACCAACTTAATTTACTACAGAAGATACTCAGTGCCATAAATATTCTTTTTCGTTGAAAGACGTTGTCTTTTATGAGAAGTCGTAAACAACGAAGACGTTTTCATCAATTAAGAATTATGATACCGTATCTACTTTTGCATCGATTTTTGGTTGCTTCAGTTAAATTCTACTTGTAGTGAAATTTTATTTGTTGCAAAATATTTCCGAATACTGTACACATTTTTCAATTTTTATATACTGTACAAGTAAAACAATTCTATTTTTGATTAAATTAACATTTCGGTTTAAAAGATTCAATTCAATTAAAATTTTGTTTTTGTTAGAGATGTAGTGATTAAAAATGTAACCCTCGTCGTCAATTTTGGTATAATTTCATACGTTTCATTATTACCTAGTTCCGTATGTATAATGTAATATATTTTCTTCAGCAGGTTTCGATTTTAAGTTGCTATAATTTTTTTATTTTGGTTTGTGTACTCTAAGCTGTAGTTACCAAACTTTACCGAGAATTATAGAATGCCGATAAACGCAACTCAAATACAAATAAAAGTTTTCTAGTTGTCCAATAATTGGGCGGAACGTATAAAGAATGTTGGAGACAATTTTTAACATTGGACTAACGTGGCTAATTTGTTACGCCCGTTTCAAACTAACACCCCTTAAAGAAAATATGTCACTTTCTCATTTTTACAGTTTTTTCATAAAAATGCGCACGACATCACAACAAACGGGAATGAATGATAAAAACTACACTTACAGTGTACTAAACTCTTGGTGAAAAATTAAACATCGAAATTATAATGACACGAATAACTACAATTATAAATCTTCAGAATATCAGTGTATAGCATTTACATGCTTGTAATTGGGCAATTAAAACATTTTATTCTTTTGCAATTGATTAAAATTGGAGCTTAGAATCAATTTACCACTGCCGCCCACGCCTTGTCAGTTCCAATAGTACCATGACAAAGTACAAAAAACTAATATTATTTAAGATCAAATAACACGTAAAGAAAAGTAAACATGCCATTTAAACCAAACTTGTGCAGAATTAAAAACAAATAAACCAAAAAAAAAAATGCTTCTCTTATAAAACGCGTTGCCTAATTTTCAACAACTCACACTGGTAACATCACGTCTGATCATTTACGCGTTGCAAGTTTAGATTAAGATTTAGATTCAGAAAATGTATGATCGTTCCAAAAAATTTCATTTTCAAAAGAAATACAAAATGAAGAGAAATTTGAACCGCGAAATCCACGGAGCACTCAAATATTCTCTCGTGCCTGAACTAGATGTTGCCGAGTTTAATTACGTAATTGATACGTCTCAATCCTCCTTATTTAGATTGTTTTGGGCATTTACCATTTTATTCAGCGGATCCATTTGTTTCTATCAAATATCCGACAGAATTTCATGGTATTTACAAACACCACTCGCTGTAGACTTGACCGTGGACAGACTTCAATCAATCGATCTATTCGAAGCCAAATTCTGCTCGCCGATAAACGACTATGTTCAAGACAGAATTAATACGGCAGGAAAATCACTGCTCTCAATCATTCATTATTTATTTCCCCTCGGTGATATTTTCACCAGAAATGACACTATTATGGACAAACTGTGGCATTTCGAAAAAGACGACAGAATAATCAGCGATATTACGTTGTATTCTAGAGAAGGCAAAAAAGTAAGAACTTGTTCTTTTATTTCTAAAGTATAGACAAAATTTTTTTAACTGTAAATTTTGCTGTAAGGTTAATAACAAGAGTAACGTTGAGATTAGTGACGAGATTGGTGTCCCAGGAAAATGCGATGCTATTGATATAAGTAACCTAACTTTAGAATGTGTTTATACTTGTAAAGGGTAATTCAGTAAATAACATAGTTAATTTTATTAGGTAAACTAATAATAATATATAACTTCGATATCGCGTTAAACAAACCAATAACACTGGTAAAAACTCCAGAATATGCTTAATGCAAATGACTTAATATATGCAATAATTGCAGGTGGTGTTAAATGAAAAGAGCGATACTCGGTTTGGAACAATGATATTCAAGACAGATAGCTTTACTTGGACATTTCACTTGCGAAAGGTGTGAACATACTAACCGTGCAATTTTTGCAAAAATGGAAACAAAATTTTCTTTTAAATTTAGTACAATCATCTTAACACTCCATCAAATAAATGCGTTTCACACGACGAATTCAAAAAATGTTACGAGGAATGTCTTCTGAAAGGACTTTTGGAATCCGTAGATTGCAGGTAAATTATTAAATAAAATTTATGTACAGCAAACCAATATTTTAAGAATTACAATCCAATTTTCATATTCTTTTCAATTTTCAGATTACTAATACACGACAAGACAATTTCTCTTCCCGCTTGCGAATTACAAAATGCTGGAAAAAGCTACTTACGTTCAATCCAGAATCTGCTGCAACCAGATATATTTGGCAAATGCAAATGTATTCGTCCTTGTTACAGAATTAGTTTTTCAATCGCACCAGAAAAACTGGTTATTGAGAAGACACTGCAAGAAATGAGTGCAGACAATCAAACTCTAAGACCTATTATAAAACTAATAGCCGCAGATTTTGAAGTATCTATGACTGAAAAAATCGCGTATGATGGAATTAATTTGATCACTGACATTGCAGGAAATCTCGGGTTGTTTATGGGGTTAACAATTTTAACACTAGTCCATATAATGCAAGTTATGATGATGCGCGCAAACAAGGCTTTAGAATTAAAAAGAAGCCAAAACCTGCTGCAAGAAAAAGTAGTAAAAGCGTACGAAAATATTAGTCGATGTCAACGGCGTGAACCAGAACAAAAATTGCGCAGTAGATCGCAATCAGTGATTCAAAATCTGAAAATACTGATTTGGATTACTTGCGCACTTTTGGCAATTTTCATGATTCAAGATAGGACAAGATATTACTTTACATCCCCAATCCGATTTGTTGTAGAAACTGAGTCAATGCTACGAGTTAGACCACCTACTGTGACTATATGCGGACCATCAACTCGGTTTAATTTTTTGGTAAAAAAGTTTGCCAAAAATAATAAACTAAACGACACTTGCAAAATCGATATGTTGGACACGTTGGGCCCCACATTAAATGTAGAAAATCTATGGAAACAAATGTTGCCGACGCCGTTTCCAGGAATGGACATCATACTTGAAGTTAGTTTACCTTTAGTATATTATTTGTATACTGTATGTCGTTAAGTCGAATAATCATTTGATCTACGTCTATAGCAAACAATGGGTCTTAAAATGCTATCGCCTAGTATTACAACAAAAAATACATATTATGGAATGTGTTATCTGTACAAATTTAGTACGTCTTGCATTTATTACCATACATTTCGTAATTATACAACGAACTATTGTTTGCTTGATATTTTTAGAGGAGGAAAAGTACAGAGGATTTATAACACTGTTTGGAGCGATGTTTGCTAATCTGGTTCCCGCAACCATGTATTGTTTGGATAAGAATGTGTTTCAGGTTATTCAATTGACACCAGCTCTAAAGTAAGCAAAACAAATGAAACTTTTTTCCGTTTGCAGATTTTTACGGGTGACGCGGGATCAGAATCCTATGACATCTTAACAAAAATTGAAATGCCAGCCAATACTTACACTTATTACGACTATCGTTTTCAAACAGTAAACATATTAACAATAGTGAATTCCAAAATTTTTAATGATTTGTGAAGATAATGTACAAATTAATATTTTACAGATTTCAAGAATAAATACACGGGTGCAGCCGTGTATTGAAAAGCAAATTTTTGACGATTGTAAAAGACATTGTGTACAAGACCAATTTCAAAAGGCTAAATTATGCAGGTTAGAGTATATCAATCCATAATAATACGGCAATTAAAAATAAATACTTCAATTCAGATTACCATTTTTTCCAAACATTTCAAACCTGGAGACTGCAGAGTGCAAAACACCAGAAGAAGCTAAAGAAAGTCGACAGAAAGCCATTTACATTATTTCGCGAATCGAAAGTGGAGAAAGCTGCCCCTGCATTCGTCCGTGTAACGAAAAAATCCTAATTAAAACAATGTACATCAACTACCAAACTTTCGCTCCGGCTTTTGAGGTTTACCAGATGATGAGTAGTAACATAATTGAAAATATAATTGAGATTGAAAAATATACATTAATTTCTCTGTTTTGCGATTTTGGTAATAGTCTGGGTATTGCATTGGGGATTTCAGTATTGACTATTGTGAACTATGTTCAGAAAGCTAATAGTTTTCTAAACCCATTCATTAAACCGAAAGTTTAACCTTGATTTATATTACAATGGTTTTAATTCATAATACACTCTGCACTCGCATTACGTGTTGCAATTAAAGCCGTAATTGGACGTTGTAATCTTTATTCTTAAATTTAATGTTTATAACTTTACACATTGCGAAAATTGAAATTAAATGTAGTCACTTAGTGATGTAGTACAGTAAATACTTAATGGAATATTAAATACTGTATTGTTATTTCTGGTAGAGTATCCACAAAACAAGCGTCTTTAATAAATGATAATTAAAGTTGTAATTCACTGATGTGGTTTAATTTCGGTTAAAATCTCGTTTTTCATGGAATGATATAAGTCGAATGTTTTCAGTCCGAAACTGTAGAGTATTATATTAAAATTGTGTAAATGACAATACCCAATAATTTTAATTTATAACTGTAACCTACTCTTTAATTTTATCAAAGTGAATTGATTTCGACGGTAGCTTCGTCATCGCTCCTACTACAGTGGCAGTTGCAAGACACCAAACCTAACAATTCAATGTTTGTTACAATTCAACAAAATTAAAAGCGATATTGTTGTTAAATTTTCGTACCAATCTGCAAAATTTCACCTGACGTGTGAATTCAGCAAGGTACTCACTGCTTAATTTCAAATTATTCAACACGCAGTACTCTTCCATATAAAATTGAACAAAATCACACCAAATTCGTTTTGCAACATCATCTTCAATAACTGGCAATCCGGCCATTCGTTCAAATTCTAGAGTCAAATTTTTTTAGAGTTAGCACTTTAGTACTCCGTAATAAAATTCAAATCAAACCGGGAAAAACCAACGACGACAGAAAGTATGCCACATCATAAGACTGGATGCCAATGTTCGTTAATTCCCAATCCATAAATGTTATTTTATCTAGTTAACAGTACAGTAAATAAACAAAAATATTATCACTGTTGTACTGTATACTTAAACTGGGCAAATTTTAAAATTTTACGTTTCTCTTCATTCCAAACAATATTTCCAGCGTGTGGGTCGCCGTGACACAGAACGTAATTAAAATTGAAATTTTTCGAATATTTCATCAATTCCTTAAATTCTCGTCTTAAACACTCTTTATCTACCAACGCAGGGTCAGACTCATTCGGATAATTATTGTCAATTGATTGCATTAAATTCTGCAAAAATTGCGATTCCGTAAATTTCTCGCCGTCTAATTTGACGGAATGAATCTTAGCCAATTCTCGGGCAATTAATCTTAATGAATTAAAATGTTATTATTAAAAATTGCTGAAATATTTTTGTAAAAATATAATATTGTTACTTATAAGGTAACTTTTCATAATCAAAAAGCATATTGCGGTCAGTAGAAAACGATGTTATATTAAAAACGGATTTTCCATCCACATACTCGTAGCAATAACCATTGCGCAACACAGCGAGAACTTTAGGAAATAAACCCAATTTCGACACCACCTAAACGATTACTGAACATTACATAAAATTCAAATTTTTGGTATTAGTTAAGGGTAACGGGTACTTGAATTATTTTTGTTTCAAATCCTGTGTTGACAATGCCAATTGTTTTATCCGAAAAAATATTACGAATTCGCAGAATAATCGAGGGTGATTTTTGTGATTTACAAGAAATTCGGTACAAGTAACAAGAATATCCTCCGGATATCAGCTGCAAAATAAATATTTTTCTTTCATTAACTTCTTCATAAAATTCTTAATATTACCTCATGTTCAATATCTTCTGCCTTCCACTCAGGTTGTATAATTTTTGTTAATTTTACAACTTCATGGTTAGCTTCTGATGGATTAAAGTAAAATTCTGGTAGATTATATTCAGCCATTCTCAAATTCACTGAAAATATTATTTAAAAATTAACGTAGTAACAATGATTAATTTAGTTATGAGTATTAACATTCTTCTGATTAAAACAATTTTACCTGCACGTAATTTTTGGTGCTGCAAATCAAGATGTCAAGATCACAGACATTCAAACCGTAACAAAAACTGATATTTTTGCGTTACAACGTTATCTATATATATCTTTTTATATATTGTACACAGACAATAGATTATGATTACGTAACAATTTTTTATCAGCCGGATTTTAATTACGGCACTTTATTAATGACAAAGTGCAAAAGCAACCTGGTACCTACAGTACTTTCGTAACATGATATACGAAACAAAACTTCTATTCTGTTTCTCACCTTTTAACTTCAGTCAATTTACTTCTTAGAATCTTTTTGAGCTGAATGCAGCTTTTCCACCTAATTATCTGTTACCACTTTTAGAGTAGATCACGTCAGCAATTACACATACAAATTATAAAGTAGAAATTTTTTTAAATCTTAGTTGTTACGAGACAGTCTTATTCTCTGGTGACAATTAATCTCTAGCTTACTGATGTAATCTAGTGTTGCCTAACACGCCAATATACAGTATACTTTTTTTTTAGATAATCAAAAGCGAAGATTAAGTTTGCATTATGTTATTGTACTTTGGGCATCCAACCCAAGATTACACAATTACTGTACAATTTAAAAGTTGAACAATTTAATTGTCTCCATAGAGAACAGAAAACGGCAAAATTCTTGAAATTATTCACGTAAGAGTCCAATGGATACCCTGTTTACAAATATTTAGTGCCTTTTTACTAATGCCTTTCTACAAATATTTCACGCCTTTTTACAAATTAAATTTGATATTTGTAGTATACATTTTGCTTTACACACTTCTCTGCCACATTACACAAGATGGTGTGAGCGTGCATAGGACGGTGTGAGCACATTCATATCACTAGGAACTGAATTATGGACACTTTTCGCTAAATTAGGCGCTTTTAACAGAGACATATTGTCTTTTTTGATTAATTAACAGAGATTTTTACTAATATTTTTCGTGTAAACTCTTCTCTGTACACGTTACACAAGATGCTGTAAAGAAACACACCACACACTGTGCACTGCACAGCACGCTGTGCAGATCACACAGCATGCAGCGCAGATAGCACAGCACGCAGTGCAGACCGCACAGGCACTCAGTTAAGCACTTTTTAGAAAGATGTTGTCACTTTACATGTAATAAGCGTAATTTTTACTAATTTTTTTGCTTTGCTCATTTCCCGGTGCACATTACACAGGACGGTGTGAGCACAGTAATATCAGTAAAAATATCAAATATCTTCAATCTTTTCAATCTGAAAGTACATAATTTTGTGAATAAAGTATACAATTCAGTTCTAATTGACTACAGCATTATTTGTATGTGCTGACAGCATCTTGAGCACGTTCACAGCGTCTTGTGTACAGTGCACACAGGCCTGTACTGAAAAATAATTTTGTTAAAAATCTAGACCAATATGTGTTAATGGACAATAAATAATTTAAAGAAGTGTACATTTTTGTCTGTAAAGATCAGGGTATGCTCACAGCATCTTGTGCACGCTCGCAGCATCGTGTACACACTCACAGAATCTTGTGTATGAGCAAAGAAAATGCATGGAGAGAAAATGTATGTAAACATCTCGATGCGTATGTTGAAAAACACAATTAAACTTACTAAATATTCCTAATTTAATGATAATTATCAACAGTTCTGATAGTACCGTATTCACTAACGCATGATATTAATTTGCTCACGTACAGCATCTAGTGCACGCCCACAGCATCTTTTGTTTGACTCACAGCATCTTGTGTTTGACTCACAGCATCTTGTGTTTGACTCACAGCATCTTGTGCAACGAGCACAAAAAAGTGTGTGAGAAAATTTTTTTTTGTAAAAACATCGATGAATATGTATGTGTAAAAAGACAATATATTTTTCCAAAAGTGCGTAATTTATTGATAGTTGTCTACAGATCAATTAATATTGACTACCGCGTGATACCAATGTACTCACAGCATCTTGTGCACGCTCACAGGATCTTGTGTAATAGGCACAGTGGCGTATGTAGAGAAAATTTTTTTTGTGAAAATTTTGATGAATATATGTAATAAGACAATATATCTTTCTAATTATGACTAATTTAGTCACAATTTCGCGAATCGAAAGTGGAGAAAGCTGCCCCTGCATTCGTCCGTGTAACGAAAAAATCCTAATTAAAACAATGTACATCAACTACCAACACATCGCTCCAGCTTTTGAGGTTTACCAGATTATGAGTAGTAACATAATTGAAAATATAATTGAGATTGAAAAATATACATTGATTTCTTTGTTTTGCGATTTTGGTAATAGTCTGGTTATTGCACTGGGGATTTCAGTATTGACTATTGTGAACTATGTTCAGAAAGCTAATATTTTTCTAAACCCATAAATCAAGGTTAAACTGAAAGTTAATTACAAAATTAAACAAATTTTTACTTACAATACCACTGGTGTTTTACCTTCTCATCTTTCGTCCTGCATTCTTCAAAATGCCTGGGCCAATGAACTAATTGTTCGTACACGGTACAGTTAATCCACCGTCGAGTAATCTCGTTAAAAAATAGCGACACAGAACCAGTTTCCGAAACCGCGAACGTTCGAAGAATAAAAATGACCCACAATGCTTAGCGCGAACAAAAACAGTAGAGAAACAAACAAAATGTTGGCTATCTTTCTGTTCGCTGCAGCGAAATGTTGGTTTTCCTGAAAACATTCAGCGGTAGTTTGATCTTATTATTTTATTGCATGGATACGAAGGTGTCTTAGGTGATGACTTAACTCGCTACATATTCTCATAGTAATCCACAAAACAAACTTCTTGAATAACTGATAACTGAAGCTTAATTCACTACGTGGGTTTGTATTCAGTTAAAATCTCGTCTTTAATGGAATTATATAAGTCAAATGATTTCAGTCCGAAACTAAAGGGATATATAGAGTATTATTAACATTGTGTAAATGATAACACTTAATAATTTTATTTTTTAATTGCGTCCTACTCTTTAATTTTATCAAAGTTATGTGATTTCGACGGTAGTTTCGACATCGCTCCTACTAGAGTGGCAATTGAAACACACCAAACCTAACAATTCAGTGTTTGTTTTGGTTCAACAAAATTAAAGAGAAATTGATGATAAATTTACATACCAAACTGCAAAACTTCACCTGACGTGCAAATTCAGTACGGTACTCATTTCTTAATTTCAAATTATTCAACACGCAGTATTCTTCCAAATAATATTGAACAAAATCACACCAAATTCGTTTTGCAACATCATCCTGAATAACTGGCAATCCGGCCATTCGTCCAAATTCTAGTCAAAATTTTTTGGAGTTAGCATTTCAGTACCGTACTCTGTAATAAAATTCAAATCAAACCGGGAAAAACCAATGACGACAGAAAGAATGCTACATCATAAGACTGGATGCCAATATTCGTAAATTCCCAATCCATAAATGTTATTTTGTCTAATTAACAGTAAATAAATGAAATTGTTATCACTGTTTGTATAAACTGGATAATTTTAAAATTTTACGTTTTTCTTCATTCCAAACAATATTTCCAGGATGTGGGTCGCCGTGACACAAAACGTAATTAAATTTGAAATTTTTCGAATACTTCATCAATTTTTTAAATTCTCGTCTTAAACACTTTTTATCCACCAGCGCAGGGTCAGACTCATTCGGATAATTATTGTCAATTGTTTTCATTACATTTTGCAGAAATTGCGATTCAGCAAAATTCTCGCCGTCTAATTTGACGGAATGAATCTTAGCCAATTCTCGGGCAATTAATCTTAATGAATTAAAATGTTATTATTAAAAATTGCTGAAATATTTTTGTAAAAATATAATATTGTTACTTATAAGGTAACTTTTCATAATCAAAAAGCATATTGCGGTCAGTAGAAAACGATGTTATATTAAAAACGGATTTTCCATCCACATACTCGTAGCAATAACCATTGCGCAACACAGCGAAAACATTAGGAAATAAATCCAATTTCGACACCACCTAAACGATTACTGAACATTACATAAGATTCAAATTTTTGGTATTAGTTAAGGGTAACGGGTACTTGAATTATTTTTGTTTCAAATCCTTTGTTGACAATGCCAATTGTTTTATCCGAAAAAATATTACGAATTCGCAGAACAATCGCGGGTGATTTTTGTGATTTACAAGAAATATGGTACAAGTAACAAGAATATCCTCCGGATATCACCTGCAAAATGAATATTTTTTTTCATTAACATCTTCATAAAATTCTTAATATTACCTCATGTTCAACATCTTCTGCCTTCCACTCAGGTTTTATAATTTTGGTTAATTTTACAACATCATTATTGACTTCTGATAGGTTAAAGTAAAATTCTGGTAAATTATATTCAACCATTCTTAAATTTACTGAAAATATTATTTAAAAATTAGTGTACAGTACTGGCAATGATTTATACAATCTCCTGATTAAAAACAATTTTTACCTGCACGTGATTTAGGAATCAATAATTTTTGCGTGGAATTTATCACGATATCAAGATCACAAATATTCAAACTGCTGCATTGCAAAGTTATATATTTCATTTTTTATTTCCACAAACAATAGATTACCATTGCGTAACACTTTTTTACTAGCTGGATTTTAACCGCAGCACTTTATTAGTAATAAAGTGCAGAAGCTTTTAAAATCAAATTTAGCATTCCGGTACATAGTTGTGTAACATGATTTACGAAACATAACTCCTGTTCCGTTTCTCACTTCTTAAAATCAGTCAGTTTATTTCTAAGAGTAATTTGAGCTGGAAACCTCTTTTCCACCTAATTATCTGTTTCCACTTTTGGAGTAGATCACGTCAGAAATTACATATACTTCGATAATTACAAAGAAGAATTATGTTTAAATGCAAATTTGACGGAGACAGCCCTATTCTCAGATTACACCTATTAATCTCTGTCTAACTGACATAATCTAGTGGGGCCTAACACGCCAATAATACACTTTCCTTTAGATAACCAAAAGCAACAACAATCAATTTTGCATTAGAGTTATTGTAGTTTGGGCATCCAACCCAAGATTACACAATTACCGGGTAATATTTGAGTAGTACGTCAATTGTCTCCAAAAAAACAAAATGTGGCAGAATTTTTAAAAATTACGAAGTAGTTATTTTTCCCCAAATTGTCCAATGGATACATAACAATTACCATTGTTACTCTGTAATATCTACAGTACAAACTGAATTATGAACTCTTTACAGAAAATTGGGCACTTTTTCGCTTTCGACTTTTACACTTAATTAGCGTGATGTTTACTAATAATTTTCGCTTTACACACTTCTCTGAAGACATTACACCAAACGGTGTGAGCTTGATGCACAGGAAGTTGGGAGCACAATAAAATCATGCGTTGATCAACAGGAACTGAATTATGTACTGTTTTCACTAAATTTGGCACTTTTGATAAAGAATTACTTGCATTTTTCATGTAACAGTAGAGATTTTTTCTGAATTTTTTATTATTCACACTTCTCTGAACATATTACACCAAGCTTGCACTGGAAGATGTGAGCATAATCAGATCAACCGTTGAGCAGTGTGCACTACCAACTCTTAGCAGAAAATTAGGGACCTTTCAGATAGATATATGGTCTTTTATGATTAATTAATAGAGATAATTTCTAATTTGTTTATTGCACACTTCCATCTGTAAACGTTACACACGATGGCGTGTGCTCCACACACCACGCAGTGTGGATTACCCATCACGCAGTGTAGGTTACACACGTCGGCGTGTGCATTACACATCACGCAGTGTAGGTTACACACGACGGCGTGTGAATTACACATCACGCAGTGTAGGTTACACACGACGGCGTGTGCATTACACATCACGCAGTGTAGGTTACACACGACGGCGTGTGCATTACACATCACGCAGTGTAGGTTACACACGGCGTGTGCATTACACATCACCCAGTGTAGGTTACTCACGTCGGGGTGTGCGTTACGTAGCAGCCAAGATCCTGAAAAACTACTGTAAATTAGAAACTATTTACAAATATTTAATGCCTTTTTGCAAAATAAATTTTATATTTTTAGAAAACATTTTGCTTTACACTTTTCTCTGTACACATTACACCAACACCAAACGGTGTGAGCTTGCACAGAGGTTGATCAAAGGAAACTGAATTCTGCACTTTTTTCACTAAATTTGGCACATTTGGTAAAGATATACTTGCATTTTACAAATAATAATAGAAATTTATCCTGAATTTACTATCATTCACACTTCTCTGAACACATTACACCAAACGGTGTGAACTTGCACAGGAAGGTGTGAGCATAATCAAATTACGCGTTGAGCACTACCAACAAAATTATGAACTTTCTACAGAAAATTAGGTACTTTTTAGATAGAGATAATGTCCTTTTATACTTTATTAGCGTGATTTTTACAAATGTTTGCGGTTTACACACTTCTCTGAAGACATTACAGCAGTGATGTTTGCACAGGAAGATGTGAGCATAATCAAATCTCGTGTTGATCAATAGTACCAGAATTCTGAACTTTTTCACTAAGTTTGGCACTTTTGATAAAGAAATACTTGCATTTTTCATGTAACAGTAGAGATTTTTCCTGAATTTTCTATTATTTATCATTCTCTGAACACATTACACCAAGCTTGCACAGGAAGATGTGAGCATTTTCAAATTACGTGTTAAGCTCTACCAACTGAATTATGAATTATTTGTAGAAAATTAGGTACTTTTTCGATAGATGTAATGTCTTTTTATACTTGATTAGCGTGATTTTTATTAATTTTTTTGATACCCTGGACACACCACACCAGAGGGTGTGAGCTTGCACAAAATGCTTGTGCGCCTCTTGGTCCTTCAGACGCTTTTTTCAGCGGGCCAACCAAACTTTTTCATATCGCTATTTACAGACTGAAGCCGGGTGATCAAATCGACCGAGGGTTAGTCGTTACATACCGACCACGGCACGCTGTGTGTATGCTGATAGCATCTTGTGCACGCTTACAGCGTCTTGTGAAATGTGCAGAGTGAAGTGTGTACAGTAAAAGATTTATTAAAAATGTCAAATATTATATGTAAAAACATAACTTAGAAAATAAAAAGTACACGATTTTTTGAATAAAGTATATAATTCAGTTCGAATTGATTAACGCATTGTAATTATGTAAAAAGATAAAGGAAACCACAATACAATATTACGATTTTAAATGTCTGAATCCGATATTTTTTTGTTTTTGCAAATTTTTATTAATTAATTGCTAATGTCTGCCATCAAAAATAATTGTTAAACATGTCATGGATTTTAGATTTTGTTCAAACATGAAACATGAGAAAAAAATTATTCCAAAAAATAATTTCAATGTAATACAGTCAGATGGACAAATAATTACAAATTGATAACGTAGTAAAATAATTCAAATTAAATTAAGTTCTGTGAAGACTCTGTCTTTAATCGATAAGTAGCGTTGAAAAACATCACTACCGAATCTAAAGTGAAATAAAATTTTACCAACATTACCAGAGAATATTTCTAACTGTAATAAAAAATAAATTAAAAAATAATCTTACGTTGAAATCTTATCCCAATCAGGACATTTATCACTTAGTTTCATCACTGGTCCCATATTCGCTGCCATCGTTACATACCAAAGCTGTTGTCAATTTACCAAAAAATTAATATTATATTATTTATTAAGAAAGTTCAATTAACAATTAATATTTCTTACCAGAATGCAAAATTTCACTTGACGTTCAAATTCTGTGACATAGTCATCTGTCAAATCAAATTTACTCAATTTTGAATATTCTTCTAAATAATATCTTACAAACTTCTTTTTAATTTCTTCAGCAAGATCTTCAGATGTACTTGAAAATCCAGCCAAATTTAAAAAAACTGAACAAAAAGTTAAAATAAAATTTAGAAATTTTACTTAATGGCCTAATTTCCGAAGTAATTCAAAAACACACGTTTATCAGTTACTGCCACAAGAAGAAATGCTAAATCGTATGCTTGAAGACCAATACAAGTGTATTCCCAATCTACAAATGTTATTTGGTCTATAAAGATTAAAGCAAATAAGTTACAGATTATTAAATTTAATAAAGTAAATTTTTAACATTAACTTTACTTAATTTTTCGTTCCAAACAATATTTCCTGGATGAGCATCTCCGTGACAAAGAACATACTTAAAATCAAACTTTTTGGCGTGAGTCAATAATTTGTTAAATTCTCTTCGGAGATCATCTTTATCCGCAATTGAGGGATGAGAAAATGTTGGATAGTGATTGTCAATTACATCCAATATATTTGATAAGAATTTGGTTTTGGAAAAGTCTTCGTTTTCTAAATTGGTGCAGTGAACTTCAGCCATTTTTATTGCAATTAACCTTTGAAAACAAATATAAAATTAGCAACCAAAAAATATATAAGTATAGTCAACATAGTTAATGCTATTTTTCTCATGGGCAAAATTGTTCTTAAGCAGATTGAAAGAAAATTGCAGCTTATATTATAACTATAAGTACCAGAATGTTTCATTGCTTATAAAACTATGGTTAAATTTAATATTAAATTAAATCTAGATATATACTTTAACGGAAAATTTTCAAGATCAAATGTCTGTTTCAAGTCTGACACTTCTGATGTAACGTCAAAAATTGGTTTTCCTTCGATATATTGATAGCAATATCCATTTTTGAATATGGCATAAACTGGGGGGAAAATTCCCAAATTTGCTACAACCTAGAAAAATAATTACACGTGCATAATTAAATAATTTTTCATTTCAATTGTAATCATACCTGGATAATCTTATTTTCAAATTCATGGTCGACTCCAGGTACGTCGAAATCAGAAAATACGCTGCGAGTTCTCAAGGTAACTGCGTCCTTTGGATCAGATTTAGGTGATACTTTGTACATTGAACAGGAATAACCCCCAGACATCGACTGCGTTAAAAAAAATAATTGTTTATAAGTGATTTGTTACTTCCAAAATAATGATTTCTTACCTTAATTTCGACATCAGATTCTTTCCACAGTGGTTTTATGATTTTCATTAATCTTAAAATGTCATCGCTTGTTGAAGCCGAATTGATGGAAAATTCAGGTAAATTAAATTCCGCCATTCTAATAATGTGTGTAGAATAAATTTAAAATTTTATACTGTGTTGAAATAGCAGATACTATAGTTAACGTTCTTCTGCGTTAGCCAAAGCCCAAAGCCACACATCGAATCACAAAACTCGTGATAAATTACGCAATGTAAAGAAAACCAGTTCTCCGGTAGATAAACTGCGCAATAGAGTTTTTTTTTAATTTTTCTACTGATAAATAATATAGTACAAATTTCTCACGCTCTCTGCAACGGAGAATTCAAACTTTTTTTTATCTGCTTTACATTCAGATCCAATGGCAATAAAATTGGTTTCTTTTTTCAATTCACCTATAATTGCTCACCGCATTTGCGTTAAAACCAAAACTCTCTTTATCTTTATCAAATTTTGATTTGATATTTAAATCTTAACCATCTCATTGTCTTAATGTACTCAAGTTATTTTAATATTTTAGTTTTACACGTGTAGCAATTATATTAGGTAGTTAAAAAAAATTACCAACTAGGAACTATAACATTACTGATAAAGTTGGTTCAACACTTTTGCTCCAACGGGGAAATCCAAGCATTTTGATTGGGTGATAATTAATAGGTATAAAATTCAATGTTGCAGTAACGTCCCCGGTAATTGCTAAAAGTAAGCGTCGAAATTCCTAAGCAACAACGTGACTGAAAATGAGTGAGGGTAAATAGAATGAAGACAATGGAAATGTACACAAATATTTTGCTATATATGATGTAATTAATTTTCAGGTACAAGAAATACAAATTCAATTGTCGTGGGTAATAGCTGTAATGTTCGAGACATTTCGCAGAACAATACCGAAGCTGAGAGGACAGAAGTTCTTAGTACGTATACTTATTGAATTTTATGCTGCTTTAAAAAAGTTTTTAAAATTAAAACGGGAAAAAAAATTTCTCATTAGATTTCGATTTAAAAATTGTGTATAGGAGTGTATTATTAAGTTACAAATCAAATCATAAATTATTTATTTTTTTAGTGTAGTCACGGTATAAAATTTTATTATTAATGCTAAATTTTGCTGGTGCTATTAAAACCTTTTGCCCCCCAGATACTGGTTCTGGCAGTCAATTCCTTGGTCCCGTCAGCGCTCCTGGCAGTAACTTCGGCGGCGGTGCTGTGTCAGGTGCAACCCACACCCATTATAATACTCCCAAGTCTGAAGAAAAAAAGTAAATCTTCGAGAGAATCGTTGTAAACCAGACGCTGCAGAATGACGTAACCTTAACCAAATGGATTTGCCACCGTCTGATTTCCTAATATAAAATTTAGAAAAAATTTCATTTACATGTCACTATACTTAACAGCCTACACATGATTACAATGAATAAAAAACATCTTAAGCATTCAGATACTGTAATTGTTTTGTTCATTCTTGGCGTGAACAGGCGATAACATTTTGAACCTGAGAGAAAATCTACCAATTGACTGAGCCAATATTTATTATTAAATTACATTAAGTACCAAATTGCAGAACACTATTAAACACTCCTTAGGAGTAAAATTATTATACAAGTCCAAACTAATTTTTAATTGGCATTTGCTTACACGCTAAATAGAAATAGTGTTACAAATTACAAATTTAACAAGTGTGACTCAGTTTATTTAACCAATCAATTAATAATTATTTGCTAAATTAGCAAACCATAGTCGCTAAAAAATACAACAAACCATTTAAGAGTCTTGTTTCAGCTAGCAACCAAAAAAATACAAACTTATGGAAACGATATCTTGATTGTTTATCCACCGGGAAAAACCAGAATACTGTAGCTGATAAACTGATAAAAACCGAAAAATAACTGCCAAGTGAAATTACAGGGTCAAGGTTAGAAATTTCAAAATTTCGAATAATGCCTTTCAGTAAATATACTACAGTAAATAAAATGCAACCGATTGAATTTTTTACTGCAGCCCAACACACATTATTTTTAAATTACTGATTACGGGTGCAATGTTCTCCAACAAGGTGATGGCAATAGAAATGAATATATACATCATAGTAAGAATGTTACAGGTAAGCAATACACGTCGGTGATACATGTAAATCCAAGCAGTAATTTATTTTTTTTAAATACCCAGATCTAAAAATTTTGCTATTAAATCGTAAACAATTTCAGCAACATTTATCCAAATTTTAAAAAAACGCAGATGATAAAATTCCAAAAATTAAACAAGAGTTGTTATTGCATAAAACGGTAAGGAAAATTACGATATTACGATTTTAAATGTTTAAGTCCGACTAATTTATTTTTTTGAAAATTATTATTAATTAATTGCTAATGTCTGCCATCAAAAATAATTGTTTTGTGCATCATGGATTTTTTATTTTATTCAAACATGAGACATGAGAAAAAAATTATTCCAAAAAAATAATTTTAATGTGAAACATTCAGATGGACAAATAATTACAAATTAATAACTTAGTAAAATAATTCAAGTTAAATTAAGTTCTGCGAAAACTCTGTCTTTAATCGATATGTAGCGTTGAAAAGTATCAATACCGATTCTAGAGTGAAATAAAATGTTGCAAACATTACCAGAAAATATTTCTAACTGTAATAAGAAAAATACGGTAATTAAAAACATCATCTTACGTTGAAATCTTATCCCAATTTGGACATTTATCACTTAGTTTCATCACTGGTCCCATATGTGCTGCGATAGTTATATACCAAAGCTGTTGTCAATTTACCGAAAAATTAATATTATATTATTTATTAAGAAAGTTCAATTAACAATTAATATTTCTTACCAGAATGCAAAATTTCACTTGACGTTCAAATTCTGTGACATAGTCATCTGTCAAATCAAATTTACTCAATTTTGAATATTCTTCTAAATAATATCTTACAAACTTCTTTTTAATTTCTTCAGCAAGATCTTCAGATGTACTTGAAAATCCAGACAGATTTAAAAAAACTGAACAATAAATTAAAATAAAATTTAGAAAATTAATTTAATGACTTAATTTTCGTAGTAATTCAAAACCACACTTTTGTCAGTCACTCCCACAAGAAGAAATGCTAAATCGTATGCTTGAAGACCAATACAAGTCAATTCCCAATCTACAAATGTTATTTGGTCTATAAAGATTAAATCAAATAAATTACAGATTGTTACACTTAATAAAATTAATATTAACATGAAATTTACTCATTTCTTCGTTCCAAACAATATTTCCTGGGTGAGCATCTCCATGACACAGAACATATTTAAAATCAAACTTTTTGGCGTGCGTCAGTAATTCGTTAAATTCTCTTTGGACATCATCTTTATCCGCAATTGAGGGATGAGAAAATGTTGGGTAGTGATTGTCAATTATATCCAATATATTTGATAAGAATTTGGAATTGGAAAAGTCTTCGTTTTCTAACTTGGTGCAATGAATTTCAGCCATTTGTATTGCAATTAATCTTTAAAAACAAATAGAAAATTAGAAAATAAAAAATATATACCGTAGTTAACATAGTTGATGTTATTTTTCTCATGGCCAAGATTGTTCTTAAGCAGATTGAAAGAAAATTGCAGCTTATTTTTTAACTATAAGTACCAGAATGTTTCATTGCTTAAACTGAATATTAAATCAAATCTATAGATAGATACTTTAGCGGAAAATTTTCAGGATCAAATGTCTGTTTCACGTCTGTCATTTGTGGTGAGATGTCAAAAACTGGTTTTCCTTCGATATATTGATAGCAATATCCATTTTTGAATATGGCATGAACTTGGGGGAAAATTCCTAAATTTGCTACAACCTAGAAATATAATTACACGTTCATAATTAAATAATTTTTTATTCAAATTGTAAACACACCTGGATAATCTTATTTTCAAATTCATGGTCAACATAAGGTAAGTCGGAATCAGCAAATACGCTGCGGATTCTCAAGGTAACTGCGTCCTTTGGATCAGATTTAGATAACACTTTGTACATTGAACAGGAATAACCCCCAGACATTGACTGCGTTAAAAAATAATTGTTTTTAAGTGATTTGTTATTTCCTAAATAATAATTTCTTACCTTAATTTCGATACCAGATTCTTCCCACAGTGGTTTTATGATTTTCATTAATGCAAAAATGTCATCGCTTGGTGAACTCAAAGAGATAGAAAATTTAGGTAAATTAAATTCTGCCATTCTAATACTGTGTGTGGAATAAATTTAAATTTTATACTGCTTTGAAATAGTAGGTAATATAGTTAACGTTATTTTTCCTTAGCCAAAGCTCAAAGCCACACATCAAATCACCAAACTCGTGATAAAGTATTACGCAACGTAAAAAAACCAGTTCTAGGTAGATAAACTGCGCAATAGAATTTGTATTTTTTTATTTTGCTACTGATAAGTAATATATTACAACTTCCTTACGTTTTTTGCAGCGGAGAATTCAAACTTTTTAAGTCTGCTTTACACGCAGATGTACAAATAAAATTACAGTTATTATTTTTTTGAATTTAGTCATCATGGTACAAATTTATATTAATTAATTGCTAATGTCTGCCATCAAAAATAATTGTTTTACGCATCATGGATTTTAAATTTTGTTTAAACATGAGACATAAGAAAAAATTATTCCAAAAAATAATTTCAATGTAAAACAAGCAGATTGACAAATAATTACAAATTAATAACTCAATAGTAAAATAATTTAAATTAAATTAAGTTCTGCGAAAACTCTGTCTTTAATCGATATGTAGCGTTGAAAAGCATCAATACCAAATCTAGAGTGAAATAAAATGTTACAAACATTATCAGAAAATATGTCTAACTGTAATAATAAAAATAATTAAAAAATTCATCTTACGTTGAAATCTTATCCCAATGAGGACATTTATCACTTAGTTTCATCACTGGTCCCATATATGCTGCCATCGTTACATACCAAAGCTGTAGTCAAATTACCAAAAATTAATATTAAATTATTTATTAAGCAAGTTCAATTAACAATTAATATTTCTTACCAGAATGCAAAATTTCACGTGGCGTTCAAATTCTGTGACGTAGTCATCTGTCAAATCAAATTTACTCAATTTTGAATATTCTTCTAAATAATAACCTACGAACTTCTTTTTAATTTCTTCAGCAAGATCTTCAGATATACTCGAAAATCCAGACAGATTTAAAAAAACTGAATAATAAATTAAAATAAAACTTAGAAATTTTATTTAGTGGCTTAATTTTCGTAGTAATTCAAAACCACACTTTTGTCAGTTACTCCCACAAGAAGAAATGCTAAATCGTATGCTTGAAGACCAATACAAGTTAATTCCCAATCTACAAATGTTACTTGGTCTATAAAGATTAAATCAAATACGTTACAGATTATTACACTAAACACAAATAATTTTAACATCAAATTTACTCATTTCTTCGTTCCAAACAATATTTCCTGGGTGAGCATCTCCGTGACAAAGAACGTATTTAAAATCAAACTTTTTGGCGTGCTTCAATAATTCGTTAAATTCTCTTCGGACATCATCTTTATCCACAATTAAAGGATGAGAAAATGTTGGGTAGTGATTATCAATTACATCCAATATATTTGATAAGAATTTGGATTTGGAAAAGTCTTCGTTTTCTAATTTGGTGCAGTGAACTTCAGCCATTTTTATTGCAATTAACCTATGAAAACAAATAGAAAATTAGAAACCAAATATGTACAAGTACATAGTCAACATAGTTAATGCTATTTTTCTTACGGGCAAAATTGTTCTAAAGCAGATTGAGAGAAAATTGCAGCTTATTTTTTAACTATAAGTACCAGAATATTTCATTGCTTAAAACTATGTTTAAATTAAATATTAAATTAAATCTAGATATATACTTTAACGGAAAATTCTCAAGATCAAATGTCTGTTTCAAGTCTGACACTTCTGATGTAACGTCAAAAATTGGTTTTCCTTCGATATATTGATAGCAATATCCATTTTTGAATATGGCATGAACTGGGGGGAAAATTCCCAAATTTGCTATAACCTAGAAATATAATTACACGTGCGTAATTAAATAATTTTTTATTCAAATTGTAAACACACCTGGATAATCGTATTTTCAAATTCATGGTCAACTCCAGGTATGTCGGAATCAGCAAATACGTTGCGGACTCTCAAGGTAACTGCGTCCATTGGATCAGATTTAAATGACACCTTGTACATTGAACAGGAATAACCCCCAGACATCGACTGCGTTAAAAAAAATAATTGTTTTTAAGTGATCTGATACTTCCGAAATACTGATTTTCTTACCTTAATTTCGATATCAGATTCTTCCCATAGTGGTTTTGTGATTTTCATTAATCCTAAAATGTCATCGCTTGGTGAACTCAAAGAGATAGAAAATTCAGGTAAATTAAATTCCGCCATTCTTATACTGTGTGTGGAATAAATTTAAATTTTGTACTGCGTGGAAATAGCAGATAATATAGTTAACGCAATTTTGCCTTAGCCAAAGCTCAAAGCTACACATCAAATCCCAAAGCTCGTGATAAATTATTACGCAATGTAAAGAAAAACAGGTCTCCGGTAGATAAACTGCGCAGTAGAATTTTTTTTATTATTATTTTGCTACTGATAAATAATATAACACACCTTCCGACCCTTTTTGCAACGAAGAATTCAAACTTTTTTTTGTCTGCTTTACATTCAGATTTATGGCAATAAAATTAATTTCTTTTTTCTATTTACATTTTACACGTGGTAGCAATATTAAGCAGTTAAAAAAACTATCAACCAGGAACTAACACATTATGATTAAATATACTTTGACGTTAGTACATCGTAGCTGAATACTGATAAAGTTGGTTCAACAGCTACTCGAAGTAGCGAGGAAAACCAAGCATTTTGATTGGGTGATAATTCGGTATAAACTTCAGTGTTACAGTCACTTCCCCGGTAATTGCTAGAAGTAAGCGTCGAAATTCCTAAGCAACAACGTTAAGACTGAAAATGAGTGAGGGTAAATAGAATTATGAAGACGATGGAAATGTAAACAATCATTTTGGAATGTATTTTATACTTAATATTCAGGAACGAAAAACGTAAATTCAATTGTGGTGGGTAATAGCTGCACGGTTCGAGACATTTCGCAGAAAAATATCGAGTCTGAGAAGAAAGAAATTCACAGTATGTATATTGAATTTAATGCTGCATTATAAATGTTTTTAAAATTAACACGGGAAAAAATACTCTAAAAATTCATATTAAATTTTGATTTAAAAATTTTATTTCAGAATACAGTATACCATTAAGTTGCAAATCAAATTGCAATTATTACTTTTTGGTGCAAGATTTTAATATTAACGCGAAATTTTGCTGGTGCTGCTATTAACACTTTTCCCCCTCCAGATACTGGTTCTGGTAGTCAATTCCTTGGTACCGTCAACGCTGCTGGCAGTAACTTCGGCGGCGGTACTGTGACAGGTGGAAGCCACACCCACAACTATAATACATCTCCGTCTGAGGATGAAAAAAAAAAACCTTGTACTCCAGACGCTAAAAAATAACGTAAATTTACTAAATGGCATGGATTTGCCACTTTTCTGATTTCCTAATTCAAAATGTGTTTAAAACCTCTAATTTACATGTTACTGTAGTTAATAGTCTACATACAATTATCATGAATAAAGAAACATTTTAAGCATTCAGAGAAATTTTTTTTTTGTTCGGCCAATAAATTTATAATTATTTGCTGTGTTAGCAAAGTGCAGTCTGTAAAAAATACAATAGGCTGAGAGAACCTTGTTTTGGCTAGCAACAAAAAAAAATTAAACTTTTGCAAAACATATCTTGCAGGTTTGTTTATTCACCGGGGAAACCAAAATAACTGATAAACCGGGGAAAACCAGAATGATTGATACCGCGGTAATTAAAGCCTGATAAAAACAAAAAAAACTGCCGTGTAAAATAGTACCAAAGTGTACAGGAACGAAGTTACAAGTTCCAAAATTTAGAATAATGCCTTTCAGTAAGTACATTAAAATGCAACTGAATGCATTTGCTACTGATGCAAAAAACACAATATTTATAAATTACAGATTACGGGAGCAATGTTGCCCAACAAGGTGACGGCAATAAGAATGAGAATATACATCAAAGTACAAACGTTACAGGTACAACACACGCCGGTGGTACTTTTATATCCAATCAATAATTTATTATTGTTAACGATTTTGCTATTAAAATTATTTTTTTTACAACTATCAGTGTTAATAATTTTATAAACTCTTTTTTCAGGGAACAGACACTACGATGTGCGAGGATCGAATGTCAATGCCGTGGGTGAGAATGTAACAACCTCAAATTCTCATTTTGGAACTCAGATGGGAGAAAATCTACCAGATGGAAGAGCAAATGTTCGTAACACTGGTGGAGCAAATAGAATTATCGAGGATAATAGATATTACTATACTACTATAATGCTAATTATGTTCATTGCAATGTATATTGTTCCGTGGAAAGATTTTTTGTTGCAGGTTGCGCTATCTGTTGTTAATTTTTTAAATGGCACATCAAGCAGTCACGCGACAACAAAAAATGATTTCTAATTGATGATTGTTTTGGTGGTTAATCATTTTATTTCAACTTTCTAAGACATACTGTATATTCTGTTACATGCATAATGGCAATCTTATAATTTGACCCAAAGAAATTTGCTAATATCCTATAATCCCGGGATTTCCAAACTGGGTGCCGCGAACAAAGTGTGTTAATTATTTTGGCTATTTAAAAATGACATTTTACTCTTCTTCTATCCAAAAAACATCATTATAAGTCTAATCAGCATTTGTTTGAGTGCCGTGCATAACTTTGAACCTCTGTGGGGTGCCGCCAACAAAAATGTTTGGAAAGCACTAAACCGCGGCGTCCTTAAGTTAACTTGAGTTCTGCTAATATTCCGTCTTTAATTGAAAGATATTTTTGGTAAATCTCCATTCCTATCCTGAAATTATGTATATTACTTAACAATATTACTCCAATAGTCATATATAATAGTTTCGTATTTTAGACAAATGTATGATAAGATGGGTTAGGTACGATTCGGCGCGACCGGTTCGGCGCGACTGGTTCGGCGCGACTGATTCGGCGCGGCCGGTTCGGCGCAAGGGACAGTTCGGCGCCAGTTTTTTTGGCGCGACCGATTCGGCGCCAAACTTTTTCGGCGCGACCGATTCGGCGCCAAACCTTTCGGCGCGACCGATTCGGGCCAAACTTTCGGCGCAAAAAAGACATGAAAGTGATGTTAACGATATTGTTTGATTCAATGCCAGATTTCAACATAAGGACCAAACTTGCCATTTACAGAGAGGATGTATTTTACCACGACTAATTAAGCCATTGATTGATTGGATTTTGGTGCACAGTACAGCCTCTGACTAACACAGGTGTATGAGGTAAACCTGTGACAGTGAGGTTAGCTTGTGTAAGAGTGAAGTTTACTTGTGAGAGAGTGAGGTGGGACCAGTGAGAGTAAAGTTAACCTCTAGTTAACTTCACTCTCCACTAGTTAACTACACTCACTAGTTGGTCTCACTTCACTTTCACAAATAAACTTCATTCTCACTGGTCCCACCTCACTCTCACAAGCTAACTTTACTATCACAGGTTTACCTCACACACCTGGCTAGTGTTAGTTAGCGGCTGCACTGTGCACCCAAATCCAACCAGTCAATAGCTTAATTAGTCGAGGCTAAAGTAGTTACGCATACAAAATTACGTCCCAAGTGCAAAATAAAAGTCTGTTTTTCAAATGCCTGCAGAATGAAAAGTATTCCGTTGCGCCAAAAACGGTTTGCAGATTCGGAATCAGCGCATTGATATTACTGATTTTACTAAAAAAAATGAAAATATCGCACTGGGCCTTGAGTCTCCAGTCGTACCCCAGCAGTATAATCGGATTAATAGGCTAATCCTCCAAAACTGGTAATCCGGATATTGTTCGGGAATTGACAGACAACAATATCGTTAACATTACTTTAATTTTTTTTCGCGCCGAAAGGTTTGGCGCCGAATCGGTCGCGCCGAAAGAACTGGCGCCGAACTGTCCCTTGCGCCGTATCAGTCGCGCCGAACCGGTCGCGCCGAATCGTCCCATCCCGTGATAGGGTATATCTTACGGCAAAAGTATCTCTATCTTCGAACTGTCTGATACTTCCTGATGCATTAGTCCCATGAAAATTGTCATTGTTACATGCCATAACTAATTTTTATACATTAAGTATTTGAGAAATTAAAATTTACATGATTACACATAATTACCAAGGTGCAAAATTTAACATGAATTTCGAATTCCTTGACGTACTCCTCCGTCAGTTCAAAATTATTCAGTTTTGAATATTCCGCTAGATACAACCGAATAAACTTCTGCTTAATGACTTCAGAGGCAGCATCTTTAACAGAAGACAATCCGGATAAACGTAAGAGCTTAAAATCACTTGTGTGTTTAAAACTAAACCTGTTTCTAAGATTGTAGACAGAAAATACGCAATGTCAAATGCTTGGATACCAATTTTCGTTAACTCCCAATCAACAAGTGTTAATTCATCTGTGAATATAACAAAGTATTATTTTACTATGCAACACAAATTTAAATTAAATTCAAGTATTTTAGATTCACTTTTTTCTTTGTTCCAAACCATGTTTCCTGAATGAGGATCTCCGTGGCAGAGAACAATATTAAAATTGAAATTTTTAGACAATTCCCATAATTTGAGAAATTCTTTTCGGACAACGTCTCTTTCAATTAACATAGGATTCGGGGTGATTGGATAATGATTATCCAGTATTGATGAAAGATTGGTAAAAAACGTTGTTTTCGAAAAATCTTCGTCTTCTAACTTGATGGAGTGAATTCTGGCCAATTTTTCAGCGACCAACCTTGAATATAAAATAAAGAATATAATTTATACTATCATCAGCACTACACAATAAGTTTTCAAAAATGTACTTAATTTTATATTTACTTACTGAAACGGAAACTTTTCGTAATCAAACGCTTTTTTCTCTTCACTAAATAGCGATGTAACACTAGATATTGGTCTTCCTTCGACATATTGATAACAATATCCGTTTTTCAGTATGGCATGAATTTTGGCAAAAATTCCCAATTTTGATACAATCTTAATATCATAAAAATTTCAAAACTTCGTACACTCAGGTATACCAAATGAAATTTGTACCTGAATTATTTTTGTCTCAAAATTACGATCGATTCCAGGTATATTTACGTCAGCAAACAAATTCCGGATTCGTAGAGTAACAGCATCTGTTGGCTTAACCTTGGATGACACTTTGTATACATTACATGAGAATCCTCCAGATATTGTCTAAAATATATTTATTACTAATTTAAATATAACCAACCGCACAAATACCTTACCTGAATTTCAATATCAGAGTCTTCCCACAATGGTTTTATGATATTCATTAATTTTACGATATCTTCATTTGCAGTAGCTGCGTTGACAGAAAATTCCGGTAAATTAAATTCAGCCATGGCGTTCTAACTCTGAAAACAATTTTTTCTGATTCAGTTGAAAACTCTGAAAAAAACTTCCCCTATCAAAATAGCGATACTCAAGGTTGTTTACAATTGTGCCAAGTTGTGATATCCGCATAGGAGTTACACAACGTTACAGGAACAATTTTTGAGATAAATAAAGAGTGAAGTTTCGAATTAAGAGTGCAAATATAGGTCATGGCCTTACCTCAAGCAAAAGAGTGATTAACCGTGTGTGCCACCCAGGTTTGTGAGGTTGTCTTAAATATTATACCTTAGATCCAAACTGCTGTTTATAGGTGTACCTACGGTGTAGGAAGAACAGGTGTGGAAACGGCCTTTGCTGTCGTGACTATAAAACATCCGTTGGTATCAATGCTATCATTGGGGGCGCTACCTCCGAGTAGAGATATTTGAAAAAATAGCACGCAGGTGTGCATTGAATATTTGCAGTGAGATTTAACACGTTAATAAAGCCAATTAATTGTTTATGCTAAATAGTCAATTTTTTTTTGTCTGGAAATATGCAAAACTTTTTCATATGTTTAATTATTATTGCTTTTTTTTATACATAAATAATTTTTTTTATTTCCGATTCGTGGTGAATAGTTTACGTTGATTTCTTTATTCTTGGATTGCTTGTTCGCCTCAGAATTAATTTCGTTCGCACATTGTGAATGACACACCATGCAATCCAAGTGTCGACAAAAAGTGATTTATACTTGTAGACCAATTTATTTCAGCTATGTAAGTGCTGCATATATTATTTTTAGTGCATTTTGATAATTTAACGATGGAGCACAATTGAATATTTCAATAATATTTAACTTAACTTGAGTTCTGCTAATATTCTATCCTTAATTAAAAGATATTCTTGGTAAATCTCCATTCCAACCCTGAAATACAGAAAAAGAAACATGGAGTATTACATAATATTACTCCAGAAATTATACAATTATTTTGTATTTTAGACAAATGTATGAAATAATCTTACGGCAAAAGTCTCTCTAACTTCGAACCTTCTGACATTTCTTGATGTATTAGACCCATGTAAATTGTCATTGTCACATACCACACCTAATTTTTACGAATTATTAACAATTAATTACATCAATGTAAAAATACAAATTATACAAAAAAATTACCAAAATGCAAAATTTCACTTGACATTCGATATCCGAGACGTATTCCTCCGTCAATTCAAAATTATTCAATTTCGAATATTCTGCTACGTACAATTGAATAAACTTTTGTTTAATGTCTTCAGTGGCAGAATCGTTAATACCACTTGCAGATAATCCGGCTAAGTTTAAAAGTGCTGCAAGTGTTACGCATAGTATAATTTAAAATTTATATCATTACAAGTTAATTGTACTGTATATTTAAAATTAAACCTGCTTGTGTCATTGACTTCAGAAAATATGCTATGTCAAATGCTTGGATGCCAATTGTCGTTACTTCCCAATCAACAAGCGTTAATTCATCTGTGAATATTACAAAGAATTAATTTACTGTGCAGTACAAATTTAAATAAAATTCAAGCATAATAAATTTACTTTTTTCTTCGTTCCAGACCATGTTTCCTGGGTGAGGATCACCATGGCAAAGAACGATATTCAGTTTGAAATTTTTAGACAATTCCATTAATTTGACAAATTCTTTTCGGACAATGTGTTTGTCAATTAAAACAGGACTCGAGGTGTCTGGATAATGATTATCCAGTATTGCCAACGTATTAGTAAAAAACTTTGTCGTAGAAAAATCTTCATCTTCTAATTTGACGGAATGAATTTTGGCCAATTTTTCAGCAACTAATCTTGAATTAAAAGTGGAAAGTTTTAATTAGAATAGATACATTAAATTTATAAAAGTATACAATATTTAAATTTATTTACTGAAACGGAAACTTCTCGTAATCAAAAACATTTTTCACTTCTGTCATTGGCGTTGTAACATTAAAAATTGGTGTCCCTTCGATGTACTGGTAACAGTACCCGTTTTTCAACATGGCATAAATTTTGGGGAAAATTCTCTCCTTTGACATAATCTTAAAATTTTAAAAATTTTAAAATTTTGTACCACAAAAATTATTAATCGAACTTCATACCTGAATTACTTTTCTCTCAAAATTTCGATTGATACCAGGTATATTTGCTTCAGCAAATAAATTACGGATTCTTAAGGTGACGGCATCTGTTGGCTGAACTTTGCACGACACTTTGTACATTGAACACGAGTATCCTCCAGACATTGTCTAAAATATATTTATTACCTGTAGTTAATTAACTAAAGCCAATTGTATAAGTATTTTACCTTTATCTCGATATCAGATTCCTCCCATCGTGGTTTTATAATTTTCATTAATTTTAAAATATCTTCATTTACAGAATCTGCGTTGACAGAAAATTCAGGTAAGTGAAATTCAGCCATGGTGTTCACTCTGACAAAAAATTTCTATTTCAGCTCAAGACGGAACTCAACAAGTCATTTATACGTTACCACAACTGCTGGAGGCTATTTACAACTGTGCCAAACGACATAATCTATGTAATAGTTGTGCAATGTTTAAGGGTCAACTTTTACGATTAAAAAAGACATAAGCACTTGCATCACCGTTGTACATTTTTTTCCGTTATCATAGTATTAGTTGTTAAAACTCAGCTTTTATAACAAATCTAGTTTCTCCAACTACTCACATAAAAATTTAAATTTCACGCTTTTGTTTTTTTACAGAGTATTTTTTATTTTATTATTTTCTATAACTCAAGATATTTCAAATTCTGAACTCTCATGCTTCACGCTCGAACAGCGCCAGAGAGCAAATATAAGGTAATTGTATATTTAAGTCAATCGTTACTGGCATAATTAGCCTTAATTAGTCTTAAGAATTTTTTTTCCCTACAGGCAAAGTACTTGCAGAATACACGGGACGTTAATTTCCCAGGTGTCTAGAAAAACTAATTTCTAATTGTTAATCTCGACATGATTTTGTTGAGATTAACATTTGAATTATTGATTAACGTATTACGATTATAAATCTAACTATTGTGTCTAAATCAAACTTTTGCATGTCTTGTATATAGTATTCCAAGAGCTCGTAAGGTAACTTGGATTTTAAGTTTGAATTCATTATTTTGGTACTGTATTAAAATTTAAATGATAGAGTGTATTTACCAAAAACATCATTGTCTCGAAGAAATTTCAAATAATTGTAACAATAATAAGCATATTAATATAAATTGAAATTTATTATCCTTGAATTATTTTTCTTTCAACTTAATCAACTTACCAGCTATACTGTAGAACATAGCAACATAATACAAAATTAACTTGTAAATTAACCCACGGAATATCCAAGTATTTATTTCTGGGTAAATGTTAACGTAGTGATGTTAACAGCACAGTTTGTTATTAGCAATATAAATCTCGTAATTATAAGTAAAGTGCTGTAATACTTGATAATACACAAGTAAATATTCCAACGATCCCTAAATTAACTTAAGTTCTGCTAACACTCCATCCTTAATCAAAAGATATCGTTGATAATTGTCGATTCCGAATCTATAATTATACAAATCCAATAATCAACACGATTAAAAATAATTTTGCATAATGTGTAATTAGATAAAAGTTTATGTAATTTAAAGTAACAAGTTAAAATAATAATCTTACTTAGACAATCTCTTTAAACGTGGAGTCGTTGTCATTTCAGTGTACACTGGTCCCATGAAAATTACCATCATTACACTCCAAACCTATTTATGTAAATACTCATTATGTAGACAGACGAAATTTATTCGATATTGCATATACTGTATGTATACCAAACTACAAAATTTCACTTGACGTTCGAATTCCACAATGTATTCCTCAGTCAGTTCAAAATTGCTCAGTTTAGAATATTCAATCAAATACAAGCGAATAAACATCTGTTTGATATCGTCAGCAACAGTTTCTTCAATATCAGGCAATCCAGACAAATTTAAGAAAACTAAAATGCAATACCGAATGTAAATTTAAAAATTACAAAAACCGGTATTCTTTTCTTAAAGTGCGATATATTCAAAAATATTGAACCTGGATCCGTCATTGAAGTAATAAAATACGCAATATCATACGCTTGGATACCAATTCTTGTTAACTCCCAATCCATTAACGTTAATTCATCTGGTAAAGTAACAATTGTTGTGTTTGTACCATACAATATTAATTACGTACAGTATAAATAATTTACTTTTTTCCTCGTTCCAAACCATATTCCCTGGGTGACAATCTCCATGACAAAGAACGGTATTAAATTTGAAATTCTTTGAATATTCCATTAATTCGACAAATTCTTTTCGAATAATGTGTCGATCAATTAGTAAAGGATCAGACGTGTCTGGATAATGATTATCCAGTATACCCAAAAGGTCTGTAAAAAAGTTATTTTTGGAAAAAGTTTCGTCATCTAGTCTGACGCAATGGATCTTAGCATACTTTGCAGCAATTAATCTTGAATTAAAGATAAATTATGAATTTTTCAATTAAAAACTCAATTTTGCATAATCAATAAATTAGAAGTATGCTTACTGAAACGGAAATTTGTTGTAATCAAGCGCGCTTTTTGTCTCAGTCGTGTGTGGTCTGACGTTATACAGTGGTTTTCCTTTGATGTATTGATAACAGTACCCATTTTTCAAAATGGCATAAATTTTAGGAAACAATCCAAGTTTTGAGATAACCTAACATTGCAAAAACGCTACAACACCGAAAATTTAAAAATAATCCAAAAATCATACCTGAACTATTTTTTTTTCGAAATCACGGTCTATTCCAGGCAAATTCTGATCAGCCAATAAGTCACGGATTTTTAGGGTAACTGCGTCACTTGAATCAATTTTGGATGATATTTTGAACATTGAGGTCGAATAACCCCCAGACATTGACTAAAAGAAAATGATTTGTTAATTACCGTCTTTAAATACCTGAAATAAATAATGTTGTGCCTTTATCTCAATGTCAGCTTCCTCCCACTGAGGTTTTATGATTTTCATTAATTTTAAAATGTCTTCATTTCCAGAAGTTGCATTGACAAAGAATTCAGGTAATACAAATTCAGCCATGCTGTTCACTCTGAAAAAAAATGTTCTACTTTAGTTCAAGACATAACGCTACAAATCATTTACACATTACTTCAACTGCTGGAGGCTAATTACAATTGCGCTAAATGGCGTAATCTGTACTAATAGTTGTGTAATGTTTTATAGTCAACTTTTATGATAAGGAAAGATTAAACACTTGCATCACACTAGTACATTTTTTTTCCGTTATCATAGTATTAGTTGTTACAACTCAGCTTTTATAACAAATCTAGTTTCTCCAACTACTCACATAAAAATTTAAATTTCACGCTTCTGTTTTTTTACAGAGTATTTTTTATTTTAGTATTTTCTATAACTCAAGATATTTCCAATTCTGATCTTTCATGCTTCACTCTCGAACAGCGCCAGAGAGCAAATATAAGGTAATTATATATTTAAGTCAATCGTTACTGGCAGAATTAGCCTTAATTAGTCTTAAGAATTTTTTTTCCTACAGGCAAAATACTTGCAGAATACACGGGACGTTGTTTTCCCAGTAAAGAAAAACTGATTTCTAATTGTTTATTATTTAGACGTGATTTTGTTGAGATAAACTTTTGAATTATTGATTAACGTATTAATTAACCCACGGAACATCCAAGTATTTATTTCTGGGTAAATGTTAACATAGTGAAGTTAACAGCACAGTTTACTGTTAGCAATATAAATCTCGCAATTATAAGTAAAGTGCTGTAATACTTGATTACACACAAGTAAATATTCCAACAATCCCTAAATTAACTTAAGTTCTGCTAACACTCCATCCTTAATCAAAAGATATCGTTGATAATTGTCGATTCCGAATCTACAATTATACGAAACCAATAACCAACACGATTAAAAACAATGTTACATAATGTATAATTAGATAAAAGATTATGTAATTTAAAGTAACAAGTTAGTATAATAATCTTACTTAGATAATCTCTCTAAACGTGGATACTTTGTCATTTCAGTGAACATTGGTCCCATGAAAATTACCATCATTACATGCCAAACCTATTTTTGTAAATACTCATTATGTAGACATGAAATTAAATTTCACGATATTGCATGTAGTGTATGTATACCAAAGTACAAAATTTCACTTGACGTTCGAATTCCACAATGTACTCCTCAGTCAATTCAAAATTGCTCAGGTTAGAATATTCAATCAAATACAAGCGAATAAACTTCTGTTTGATATCGTCAGCAACACTTTCTTCAATATCAGGCAATCCAGACAAATTTAAGATAACTAAAGTGAATACCCGTGTTTAAATTTAAAAATTAAAAAGACTAGATGTCTTTTCCTTAAATTGTACTCCGTAATATTTTCAAAATTGAACCTTTATCTGTCACTGAAGTAATAAAATACGCAATGTCATACGCTTGGATACCAATTCTTGTTAACTCCCAATCCATTAACGTTAATTCACCTGGTAAAGTAACAATTGTTGTGTTTGTACCGTACAATATTAATTTCGTACAGTATGAATAATTTACTTTTTTCCTCGTTCCAAACCATATTCCCTGGGTGACAATCTCCGTGGCAAAGAACGGTATTAAATTTGAAATTCTTTGAATATTCCATTAATTCGACATATTCTTTTCGAATAATGTGTCGATCAATTAGTAAAGGATCAGACGTGTCTGGATAATGATTATCCAGCATATCCAAAAGGTCTGTAAAATAGTTATTTTTGGAAAAAGTTTCGTCATCTAGTCTGACGCAATGGATCCTGGAATACTTTGCAGCAATTAATCTTGAATTAAAGATAAATTATGGATTTTACAATTAAAAAATAAATTTTACATAATCAATAAATTAGAAGTATGCTTACTGAAACGGAAATTTGTTGTAATCAAGCGGGCTTATTATCTCTGTCGTGTGTGGTCTGACATTATACAGTGGTTTTCCTTCGATATATTGATAACAATACCCATTTTTTAAAATGGCGTAAATTTTGGGAAACAATCCAAGTTTTGAGATAACCTAAACTGCAAAAACTCTACAACACTGAAAATTTAAAAATAATCCGGAAATTTTACCTGAACTATTTTTTTTTCGAAATCACGGTCTACTCCAGGCAAACTTTGATCAGCCAATAAGTTACGGATTTTTAGGGTGACTGCGTCACATGAATCAATTTTGGATGATATTTTGAACATTGAGGTCGAATAACCCCCAGACATTGACTAACAGAAAATGATTTGTTAATTACCGTCATTAAATACTTGAAATAAAAAATGTCTCGCCTTTATCTCAATGTCAGCTTCCTCCCACTGAGGTTTTATGATTTTCATTAATTTTAAAATGTCTTCATTTCCAGAAGTTGCGTTAACAAAAAATTCAGGGAATGTAAATTCAGCCATGTTGCTCACTCTGAAAAAAAATTTTCAACTTTAGTTCAAGATATAACGCTACAAATCATTTACACGTTTCTTCAACTGCTCGAGGCTAAGTACAATTGAGCTAAATGGCGTAATCTGTAATAGTTGTGTAATGTTTTAGGGTCAACTTTTATGATAAGGAAAGATTAAACACTTGCATCACACTAGTACACTGTACTTTTCTCTGTTCTTAAAGTATTTATCCTTATAAGTTTTTAAGACTCTGCTTTTACAACAAATAACATTTATACATAACCACTCACACAAAATTTAAAATGTCACTGTAGATTTTATTTCACACAATATTTTTAAAAATCATAATATCATTAAAATTTATGCTACAGTTACTGTGACATTGGTAATATCGTTGGGAATTTCACGTTTGACTACGGTATAATAAAATTATCGCATCAAATGTTAATGCCGTAAATGGCAATGTCGTCATTTAATCCCCGGTAACGTTTTATTTGTGCTCCGCAATGGAACGCATTATCTTTACTGTTTTTGACTGAAGTATTAGTTTGGAATATGATTAAACATACAAAAGGATCTTAAATAAGATTTTAAAATGCCCAAAATTTGTTAATCATTACTTGAATTTTTATGCAACTGTGATCGTGCTCTTCATTGTTAATCTTTATAGTTAACTAGCAAATTTTACCCAGCTTTGCCCGGTTTTGAAATTCGCAAAGTTGTCGTAGGACAGTTGTAAAGGGGAGATTAGAGCATTGAAATGCTTAAGCAGATTAACATCACTTTTCCAAGAAAAAAAAGAATACAATATTTTGCGACGTGCGACCTTGCCCGCAACGCCTAGGTGTCAAAACGCGCGAAGTTTAAATCATAAAACCATAATCTTAAAAGGGGAAGTAGCGACACTCCCTAGTTCATTGGTTTCTCCGCTCGCGTGGCGCTGCGATC